>KZ651900.1:56495-71520 GCA_001010745.2 Gerris buenoi
TAAAAAAAAAGTGAAATTATTATACCACTAGATTAATTTTATAAATTATTTATCAACCCTAATTCAATATAATGTTTATTCAAATTAATACCTTCATTTTCTATTTTTAATCTTGATTTCTTTGCACTTGTTTCTTTAAAGTTGTACGATTAATTGAGTAAAATTAAACTTTATTCTTAAACTACTCTGCGACTTAGATGTAATAAGTGAGTTATTATAATGATTTTTTTCCCTTTCTTAAGGTCAGTTGTTCTAAAAAAAAAAATAATAAAATTATGTATTAAAGGTCACACTTGATTATGCGTGTAAAGGTAAATAGAATGAGATAGAAAATACATAGATATATTTAAGTATATTGTGTAATCTAAAAAGCCAATCATTTGTAAATGTAATACGGAGTTAAAAATATATTTATTCAATGTGGCTCTTATATATTTAATCGTAATATTTTACTTGAGATTGTGTTAAATTCTTTACAAAATTTAGATAAATAAATTAGTTGAAATTTAAAATAACAATACTCAAAGTTTTGCTTACTTCCTCATATCTTACCATACTTCGATAATTTCTTACTTCGATAAGCCACATTTACAAGGTAATAATTGATGTTATGGTTGCTACCGTCACATCAACTATCACATCAGTTATCGTGTGGACTACGTAATAGTCACTGTTTAAATGTTGTGGCAGTGGTAGTGGCAGCACGATCACTTTATAACGTCTGACGAGATAGCCGAGTACTGTCGTGGCATCAGAGTACTCTTGCAGCAGTTATAAGAATGTAGTATCACGTGGAACAGATGTAGGAGGTAACAGTTAGTTTAGCTGTATTAGGATGCATGCATAGCATTTTTTGTTTATATACTGTCAACCCTTAACTTTCGCAACTTCTGCCTATTTTTTTCCTATTCGCGATAATTTATTTGTACCTTCATTTCACCATCCCAGTAGGTATTATGTCACTTTGGACCATCCCCTATTCCTCAAGGCCACGCCCACTTCCCTCCACCTCTGCCCCAACCACCCTGATTATTAGCGGATAGCTATATTAAAATAAAATTGTCAAGGCCGGATTTAGAGTGTGTGGGCCCCTAGGGCTTAGAAAAAATAAGATGATCGTATGTATTGTAATAGATGTTTTAATAAATGGTATAAATAAAATAAATAAATAAAATATAAATATCTATAAAGTTGTAAAATGTCGTAGTGTTTCTGAAAAGTAATACTTGTGCTGTTCGCAGCTTAATACTACAGTCAGTGCCAAATGAGTCTTAGAGCGTTGACAGCCCGGGAAAGTAAAACAAATAGAGTGGGGACCCAATGAGTTCTCAGGAAATAAATATGCCTGTCAAATGTGTTTTATATTAATTAACTACAATTACAGATACTTTCTGATAGGAAATCACCACTCTCAATTACTGCAACCACAACCACCAATTAAATTCTAAAAAGAAAACGACCGACTAAAACACTGCACCAGTTTCAGTTTTACTGTAATGAAAACCTACATTATTAATATAACAGATGATCTTTTTTCCTACCATCAATCTTTTTCTCTACCTATAAATTTTATACACCCTTTAGACTCGAGGAGTAAAAAGAACAGAGAAAAAAAAGGGTAACGTTGAAATAATTAGCCCACTTTTTTTCTAGGACAGATCATTAACATTTAACACGAAATAGAACACTTTTTTGGTGTATATTTTACCATTTTATTGAATAAAGAAAAAAAGGGATTTTATCTTCGATTTCTTTTCATTCTTCATTATCATTTTTGGTTTTGCATTCTTTGTTTTTACTCTCAACAACAATTGTTTTAGCCAAATCGTTTTTGAATCGGAAAATAAAAACCCTTTGCATGTTATAAAAATACACATAAATTCTTCTCCAAATGAAATCTTTAAATAAATAGCCTATTATTTACATCGCAAGGAAAAACATTTAATATCACTTGTTATCTTTATCTTATATATATNAATACAACATTCTGATTTTAAAATGACTAGTTAAGTTTGAGAAACAGACCTTTAACAAGTACAGCTAAACCAGATTAGATAAGATAACTTTAACTGTAATACATATAAATAATTTTTTCACTTCGATCGTCCTAGATTTTAGATTATTATTTCTGCAAAAATATAACGTCAAAAAATAATGATGATTTTATTTTCTTTGGGTGGAATCAAATTATTTATATGTTTAGCCTAAAATAGTCAATTAATAAAATGGATTTGTACAGTTTTTTTAAAAAAAATGTTTTTGGCTTGTCATAAAAAGTGTCTCCCCCCTTCTTTCTTTGCCCTTTGTGGTGCGGGCACCCTTGTGGTGCGGGCCCCAAGCCGGCCGCCTATGTCGCCTATGCCTAAATCCGGCCCTGAATTGAAGTCTAAAATGCAACAATTTTAGTTTTTTTTCTTTAGCTCTTTCCATCTTGCACTATTTTATTTTTTCGTTCTCTTTAATTTACAATATTTTTTGTGAATGTCTTAGTTCCGTTCCATGAATTAATCATGTCTCCAGAATATAGTAAAAATGAACCAGACTTAAAGCCTAAACAGTCTAAAAAAAATAAAGATAACGACAAACTAAGGGGAGGCATGATTACCACATCAGTTGTGCGTGAATACACAATGTCCTATCATTCCGCGGCGTTTTTGTGGGACCGGATTTGAGGAAAGTTAAGGATTGACAAACACGTGTTACACCCATATCTTTCCATTTATTTTGCTTCTGTTACGTTTTATTATGATGATTTCTCCAATACAATGACAGCATCTATCAATGCTATTAGCACCTGTAGGTCATGTTGGATATCTTTTATTATTACACTTTAGCAAGAATACTTTCGATGGGACGGACGTGATAGTTCTATCGTAAAAGTGCTAGCGCTAGTAGATATTATGTCACTTGAGACTAACCCCACTCCTGCCCTTTAAACTACTCCCCCACTCTTTAAGTTCACGCCCACGCCCTCTCAATCTCTACGCCCAAACTCTGGTTATTACCGGCACTATATTAAAATAATCCGTTGGATTGTCCTTTTTCTATGTTAACGAGGTTTTATTGTGGGAGAAAAAAAGCTTCTTGTACTTTAGACTCTATATTATTATGTTTAAAAACGTCAAAATTACTGAAGTTATTTTTAATAGTTTTAGTAGCAGCAAAACAAATTTAAAGCTATTATTGAAAAATAAATTGATTGACTTAGCTCTTTATTAACATTCTTGATGATATCTTGAGGAAGAAAATACAAGTTTCCAAAACGTCGGTCGGTTCATCCACAATTTTTATTTTTTGACTGATCTTCACTATCCTCAACTTTTATTTGCACTTATTCACACCTATTCCCTTTGCTACACATTTAATTCTTCGAGTGTGGCAGTAATAATTTTAGATAGATGCATTAACTATACCAAATCATTCATTAAATTTCTTAGATAATAACATGCTGGTAAATTTAAGAAAATGTTATTTTAAGTATGCTAAATATAAAATTGCTTTTATTGAATAAATTAAACGCTTGTTTATACAGAACAAAAAGGTAAATAGCGTTTTGATTATCTCGTAACATTTTATAACAGAAAACCAAAATAAATGCATTAAAGTAATCAAACTTCAATTTAGAGCTCTATTTAGTTACAAATGCTGAACTATAAAAATACTGATTGAATACTTTAACCTACATTTTTTCACACGCTTATCAATTACCTGCAGTAAAAACCAAATTGCAAATGTATATAGAGATTTAACATGGTACATTTATTAATTCCAATATTGAATATATAAAACTGAGATTAGTGTACACTACACCCAAAAAAACAAAACTAATAGAATTCTCATGCTACCTATTATAATATAATCTTTAAATAGAAAACGACTAATGATCATTATCACATCTGCAATTGTAATATCTAAAATAAGGAGACCAACACAGCCAAGTGGTTAGTGCACTCGCTAATCTCACCTTAAACCAAGGTCATTTTATTTCCTGAGGTTGTGGGTCTGTTGGGATGAAAAAAGGTAAAAAATACTCTCAAAAAGAATCTCATTCTTGCAAGGTCTTTTTGTTCCCTGCCAATTGTTCCAATCTCAGGGAGGTAAGACATTTTTCTCATTGATAATCATTAAAGTGAATATGTAAAGCGCCCGATACCTCCCGGGTTTGCATGGCCTATGTCATTGGGTCCTCGCCTTTTTGCTCAATATGGGTTCAAACCCACCCGGTTAAAGAAAGGAAAATAAAATGTGAAATCCATCGAGTTTGTGATTAAGATAAATGTTCGTGAATTCTATGGCCGGAGGCCAAGATCTTTCTGAAAGCACCGGGCACCGTATCTCCGATAGTGTACATTTTCACATTTCGAACCCTTTGCAAAGGTGATTCTCAAGGGAGTATTAACTACAATGATGTTTTATTAGCAACTGCTCCGACATGTCTCTCCTTCTAATATTGGGCATATGTTCTGCTTTTGATATGATGCGTTGGATTAATAAATGCTTAAAGATACGTGAAATTATAATTAAAAATATTAGAAAAAGTTAAAAGGGTCAATAGTAAAATATTGTCTCTCCACAATAACGAAACAGACTTCCAACCACAAATTGTAATTATCAGCGACGTTCCAACCACAAACTGTTATTATCATTGCCGTTCCAACCTCAAACTGTTATTATCAGCGCCGTTCCAACCACAAACTGTTATTATTAGCGCCGTTCCAACCACAAACTGTTATTATCGGCGCCGGAGGTGCACCGGACTCTATTTCTCCTGCAATGATAATGACCTCTTGCTGCTAGAAGCCAGTTTAACTTAATAAAGGCTTTTTTGTATAAATGGTAGTTTTCTTCAATACCTCAGTTAGGAATAAACCTTTTTACTCAATTTTGATGATTCAGGATATATATAGGTAACCAACCATGTAAAAAAGACCGTTTAAATTGTTTGAACTGTTGAAACAAAATATATTTAATACATTTTAAATTAAACTTCCAATTAGTGTGGCACATAGCTTCTTCGCATCCTATCATGTACTTTATTGTTATATTGATATTAACGTTATATTACTAATTGCTACATTGTTTATTGTGTAAGAACTAGTAACAGTTTTTAGCGATCTTTAACACTTTCTAGAAGTGTCGCTGTAGGTTTTACTAAAAAAAAATGTATTTGAAAAAAATGCTAGTCTCATTAAATAGATGAGGTTTTATTTTTTATTTCCCGACCTAAAATTCAAATTTTAAATTTGAAGTCTACGTTTACGCGACCGTTGGGCGTTAACGCTTGAATGGATAACGTTGTCCAACGAACTCGTCTTGGGCATTGGTAAAATTAATATGTCTACCAAATTTCATCAAAATCGGTTGACATTTACTCAAGTTATGGTCGTACGTTTCAGACTGACACGGAGCATATTTCGTTGAATGTAGGAAGCTCGCTACGCTTGCTTCAATTGCGATAGAAATAAAATACATGAAATTGTGTTCTGGGACGAATCAGGTAATCTTTTTTATAGTGAGGAATTTTTGCTTATAGACCGGAAATTGGTTCAGTGATATATAAACCACTATAAAATACATAATGGCAGCTGCGGAATAGCTTAGAATCTACAAAGCCTCTTCTAGCTATAACAGTACGGCCTCAATCGCATAATACAACTCAAAGGTTTATTTCAATATCTTATATTTGAGTAAATATAATACTGACTTTTATCATATTATTGTCATAAAATGAAAGCACATTACTGCTATAATCATTTCTGCGATTTTCCATTTGATTTATCGTCGGTATTAACTCGCAAGGCGGAGGTATTATAATAAAGTTCTTTTTATTTCTACCCTAGTTTTGCGCTGCCTTTAGTACATTACGTTCTCATTCAGCATTCTATCTGCTAAGCAGACTGACTGACACATTCAAAAAGAATGTGCACCTTCCTTAGAGAAAGCAAGGAGCTTAGCTTTAGTAGAAGGAGCCAGCGTGATCCTTTGGTTTAAGTCGCTGTCACATCTAATCAACCATCAATAAATTAAGGGTAGCATGCCATTATGCTCTAATTTACATTTATGAATTTATGAGAGTGGAATAAGGTCAAGGGAACCCTATACACTAGATCCAAGGGAACCCTACACTGGATCCAAGGGAACCCTACACTAGATCCCAAGGAACCCAACACTGGATCCAAGGGAACCCTACACTAGATCCAAGGGATTTACACTGGATCCAAAAGAACCATACACTGGATCCAAGGGAACCCTACACTAGATCCCAAGGAACTCAACACTGGATGCCAGGGAACCCTACTCTGGATCCAAGGGAACCCTACACTGGATCTCAGGGAACCCTACACTGGATCCCAGGGAACCCTGCACTGGATCCAAGGGAACTCTACACTGGATCCCAAGGAACCCAACACTGGATCCAAGGGAACCCTACACTGGACGCCAAGGAACCCAACACTGGATCCCAGGGAACCGTACACTTGAACCCAGGGAACACTTGATCCCAGGGAACACTTGATCCCAGGGAACCCTACACTGGATCACAGGGAACCCTACACTGGATCTTAGGGAACCCTACACTGGATCCCAGGGAACCCTGCACTGGATCCAAGGGAACCCTACACTGGACGCCAAGGAACCCAACACTGAATCCCATGGAACCGTACACTTGATCCCAGGGAACCCTACACTGGATCCCAAGGAACCCAACACTGGATCCCAGAGAATCCTACACTAGACCCCAGGCCATGGTACTCTGGTTCGTACCCGTGAGAAAAGGGTGGAACAGGGACCCCAAGCCTTGGTCCTCTGATTTGCATGGATCACTAAATGATTTTACTTGCTTTGGCGGTATATTGTATAAGGGTATGTATGAACTCTCTTATGAGGTTAGTAAAAAGGGCCCTCTATAAGGGCTAATTGCTAGGTTTGGACAAGTTGTTTGCCCTACCTTTCTAGAACTTTACACTACTAAGAAGTTACAACTACTGGTGGGAAAAATTTTAAGGCCTAAAAATGTTTCCCATCAAAGTCGACTTAATGTTGCTAAAAAGGTAAGAAAGAGTTTGACCTCTTCCCACAAATTTACAAAAAACTGAGCTTTCAGCCCACACAAGGAACAAGGGGGAATGTCGAGTTAGTTAAAATTGAGCATTCTGTAAGGATGCGCGAATGCTCGTGTTGTTCTGTTTAAATATCAATTCAGTTAACATTGTTCTGTAAGAATGTCTGTTGTTCTTTGTAGATGTCGGTATAGTTAACATTGATCTGTAACTGTAAGCATTATCAAAAGAAGACAAGCACGTTATTAAAATGACAGATATATTTCTGTTATTCGATTAAAATAGTTGCAAACGAACGATTCTATGAATAATTGATCAACAACAATCGCGTTTTTTGCCTACTAATGCAACAATGGCATTTAACCCACACTCTAATTCTAATATATTATTGTTGTCCAATATCAATATGATATCTTTTGCACTCAGCTAACAGCTTATATTTGTACTACTGAAGCTAAAATAAAAGCTGAAAGCAGATACACATGCTGTTAAGTTACATTTATAAATACATTGCTTAAATTTAAAGAACTAATCAATTTAAAACGTAAGTTTCCCATGTCGGTAATACGGAATGAATACTTGTAGATTCCCTATGGTTTATCTCAATTCGTCATGGTTATAAAAACAAACAAAAGTATGCTACGTTTGTTACTTAACAGTGTTACCCAATTATTGTGTTAATGTGATAAGCACAGTTTTAAAACTTAAAGGAAGCAAGTTTGTCTTCACTTAGGCAATTTAAAAACCAAAAAAAACTTGAGCGGAATACTTATAAAACGATGAACTCTTGCGGAGTTGCTACAACTTTTTTTTTTAAAAAAAAGCAACTCTAAAATCCGACACTAGCCCAAAAAACTCTTTACTTGCAACTTTTTTTTACACTCACCTGTAAAAAGACCTTTAAAAAACTTACAGCCTCTTTTTTGTTTTATAGCGGTGACTTTGATTATAAAAAAGCAAGAAGAGTACTAATTCACTGAGAGGCACGATACCGTGGCGAGGAAAAAAGAGCTTTCACTTACTTTGGATTTAAGTAATGGCGTGAAAAACAAAGTTTTTAAGTTGGAAATTTACGTTTCTTAAAGAGTAAAGAGAGGTCAGACTGTAGTGCATGGACAACTTTTCTAGATAACATATCTGTTTATGGTAGAAAACTTTGACAAAGAAAGACAAAAAACAACGTATTTTACAGTATCAAATAAGATTTATCTATTTTATAATATTACAGGGTAAACGTATTTACTTAAGCAATTTAATACTGTGTTTTTGCACACTGCAATAAGGTACACAATTAGTGTTAACAAGAAACCAGGAGAACTAATCTAAATCTGACACGAAAATATTTCAAATAACTTGTACGTTGTGACGTGTAAGATTTGCAAAAGTTGGTTCGCAAAAATTGACAGACAGACAGACATGGAACCATATTTATAATTGAGGTTTTTAAATAAATTCCATTCTTCAGAATATCTCAATGCCTTCTTTGCGTTGTAAGCTCGGAAGCAATAACAGTTTTGATACTTGGAGAACCAATCTAAATCTGACACGAAAATATTTCAAATAACTTGCATTAAACATTAGCATAAAAATAAATACGTTACACAATTGGTGTTTCTCATTAACAAAAAGTGTGTACCTTAGTGTGCAAAAACACGGTATTACATTGCTTATTTGTTTTGCCAGCAAGAATGGTGGTATGAGAGCACGTTCGTCTCTGATAAGCCCTATGTATCTGATCTTCTTGATCTGGTACAGGTCCAGAGTTGGGTGGGCATCGTCGGGCCCCTGATGAGTCGGACGCGACGAAACGATGCAGGACATGGCGTAATGCCGAAACAACATCTTTTGTCGTGATGTCTGACGTTGGAACAGTTCTGAAGAATGGCGTTTTTTTAAGTATCTGAATTACAAATATTGTCCCATGTCTGTCTGTCTGTCAATTTTTGCGAATCTTAGGGTGGTGACACACCTGAGCATTCGCCCCCGAATGAGCAAGCGTTCGCCCCGATTTGCTTAGAAATGGACCGGGCGAGCCGAACGGGAACGCATGCTCATTCGGGGCGAAAGCTCAAGTGTGTCACCACTACACGTCCGATTTTAATAAAATTTGCATGGTAGGTCATAATTAGCTCATTGTTGGTCCAATTTAAGTTCAACCTTGCGCCCATCTGTTTCTCTTCAACATGCACACAAACATATATTTATTTACATCTATCTTCAAAAGTACTCATCTAATTTTTATGAAATTTGAATGGTACCACAGATCAGCCTACGATCTTTAACTTTTGCTTATTGATATTTTAATTCATATATAAAATCAAAAAATTATTTTGACATATTAAAAAAAACCGGGGGAAACAATATAAAAAAATAGACAATACTGGCTTATAAAAGCATAAAATCAATTAAGTTCATGATAGGATTCGAGGAAACTACAGCCTATAAGATTAGAGTTGGCACAATCAAAAGGCGAGAAAATTTTGAGGGAAACGATTTTATTGGTCCCCCATGTTGAATGCAACTTCAGGAAAAAAATGCTCTACTCTACCCCTGTTCCACAAAAAAAAATATAACATGGCAACACCGATTTTCCCTTTTTATAACCCCAAAACTACCTCCACGTTTGTTGTTTCCCACCTTCGATTGTGCCAACTCTAATCTTATATATAGACTGAATATGCAAATCATATTGAACGTCTATTTTATAATTCAGTTCTTCAAAATTTAATATTTTAACCAAATAGTTTATTATTGGTCGCTCAGAGCTAATAATTTAACTAGAATATTAATTATTATTCGCCGAAAACTAATAATACAACTAGATTATAAATTATTATTGCTCACCCAATTAGTTGAGAATTTCCGATAAAATAATTACAAAATTTGTAAAACTTTAGAACTACCGGCGCATTAATAATCAAAGGCTTTAATTAAAAACAAGGGGGAAAACACTCAAATCGATTTCGGAGTGCAAATAAGTTTCTTTTAAACGGTGTGAACATTATATTATATACTATATAAAAAATAAAAATATATCTTAATTTTCATTTGCAGCTTCTTTTTACGGTTCTTTGTATGATTTTCACCATATTGTCTCAAATGAAAATCAAGATGTTGAAATCTTACAATTATTCTTTTCTTTTGGTTCTACAAGAAAAAAAAGAAAATAAGAGAAGCAAAATATAAAAGTAGTTGCCTCAGTACGAGATATACGAGGAAGATCTTTTTCGGCTTAATCTTAGAAATCCGTGATACGAGTAGAGGCCGATGAGTGTATTAATGTAAGGCTAGATGGATTCAACTGAACAAAACAAAAGGGGAGAAACAAAAAAAAGGGGGGGGGAGAGCTACAGTATTTGAAGTCAAGAAGGGCTAGAATATCCCTTGGCAGTGTTCCATCAGCCAAGAAATATTTTCCCTTTAGATCCCCTTTAACCTCGGGAAAAAAGAAAAAAAGAATCTTTGTTGAGAAGTCAAACATTAGCAAGACTAGGCCAAGTGTCGCCACCTTGAGAACACCACCAGAAAACTAACTCAGCCCTCTCTCCCTTTATCTTTCTAACTCCAACTGAGACAAGACAAGAAAACAAAAGTAAATGTCATACTGTAGAAATCTTGCGAACTCAGTGACATATGATATAATGATAACTTTTAATCTTTTGTTCGTAAGAAGTTTGTAAGTAGTAGATCTAGTACGAATATCATAATCCATCAAATTAGGAGTGCAATATTGAAGCTGACTTTTTTTTGTTAACGTACTAGTTTGAATTTTAACCCATAATACACGTATGATTAATAATAATAGTCCGCCTTTATAAGATTTAATGGGTCTCGACAGCCCGCAGAACGCTAAGGTAGACTAGATGACGAGATATCAGCGTTTAGTATGTTCAGCAATATAATATACTTCCTGCAGTACCCGGTGCTTCATATCTCTATCAAGCTATTCTATCTCATGTGTCTTTAACTGGATGGGTACCATTCTGCATGTCATGCATAACTCCCGCAGTAAAAAATAAATTTGAGTTCGAAAGTTGCTGCTTGTTAAGTTAGAAAGTTTAAAACTTAAAATTAGAAGCCAAAAACAGTCTTTACATGTAGTTGTACCACCAGGATAATCATAAATTGAAATTGATTGTGAAGTCATAAATCCATTCTGCTAAGTCAGCAAAAATTCGCTGAAATTTGTTCCAATTAGACCTCTTTATAAGACATATAATTCCACTAAATTTCGTTTTCATACCTGCCGCCATCCACCATCCTAAATATATCGAGTTTTAAACTTTAAAACTTTTCACGCTGATTAATTTCGGAACTATTTTACCAATATTAGCAAATGAAGTTTTGATGGAAACTGTTTAATATATAGAACGTATTAAATTGAATAGTTCAAAATTTATAAGCGTTTATATTTCTTCAAATGGGTATCTTATTTTGGGATAAGAGTTTTTGTTACATTTACATGTTTAATGTAAAATTTGTTAATTACATCATTTATATGTTAAAGTTTGGGGAGGAAAAGTTCCAAGACGCCCAATGTCAGATTTTTTTTTATTCATTGTTCTTTTTATCTTTGATGAATGCAGCCATTCTATCATGACAAAGTATATATGCTTCTTCCATTCACCAAAGAATTATTCCACAATTATGCATCATTGAATCCCCTCTTCATTCACCTATTACACATTCAAGCCAATGTAAGTTATCACATTAGGATACACAGAGTGCCTCCTGCTAATTAAATTGCTTTTCACATTGTTTACATTTCTGTTACTACTGGAGGATCTTTGCATACAGGATTTATCTTTCCCATTCTACCTTTTCCATTGTACCATCAAGCATTGTTTGGGAGAAAGCATTGAAGAAATATATTACTAACGACGTCGTATGTAGGTTTTACCTACAAACAAGAAACAGCATGAACTCATAACTTATTTCACACCAACAGCAGAAGTAAAAATAACTCTCTCACTTTTCTCGTTGTCATTTACTTTTGTTTTCTTTAAATAACTCTGTCTTTTGTTCATATCTTTTGTTTGCCTTTTTGGTTTCGTGGTTATTATATTTCTTTTATTAATAAAAATGAGGGGCAGGGAATTATACGGTTTCGGTAAACACTGATTTCCTACTTAGTTTTTCTTTAATCATTAGTTGTAATAAAAATCTACTTACTTAATATCCTCAACTGGGGTTTTCTCCCATGTGTGATTACGATTTATCATGAAAGAGGAGTAGTTCAATAACCAAACTGAATGACTTTGGTAGTGCAAGTGACTTAAACTTCCTTCAGCAACCACCAAATCTAGTGGTTTATCATCTGAAGAGGGCTGCTCAGGCGAAATCTGAACAGGCAAAACCAGTCAATTATTTTAATTACAATTTTTTGTGAGCAGAGACTTTATTTGGTTGTTGATCTAATCCTCTTTCATGATACTTATTACTCCTTGGTGTTATACATAAAGTTGTCCACTGCGCTCTGTCACCATTTTGACCTGCGTTCACCACCACTTCACCCCCATCGCTCGCAGATTGTCTTCTCCTTCATCCATCCAACCTTCCTCCCTTTCTTTTTCTCCTTTGCTCTCCTGTGTCCATCAAATACTTCTCCAAAGCTCTTTGATCAGGCATTCTTTCTATATATCTCACCAATCCTAAATTTCCACCGCATCCACCAGTCTTTTCCAGCATCCTAACCTCAACCACTTTATCAGGGACAGTGTAGAGTTTATGTAGTTCTAAGTTGTTTCTAAATCTCCAGACGCCATCCACGCAGACATAACAATGTAGGCACTATTAAAACGACTGTTCTGATCAAATTATGTGAGCTCTAATGTAATAAGAAAAATTGGCAGAAGCAAACAGCCTTAAAAATACACAAGGTTTTGGCTTAACTTAAGAATGCTATTAAGATTGAAGAACACCCAAAAGCTTTTCTAATTGGATGGTGATATTAAATCCAATATAGTTTATATTTCATGTTGCATGTGACATGTAAGGTTATTTTTATATGTAAGGTTACGTGTCGTACATTCTTATTAGCATCCTAACCTCATACCAGGGATTAATTTTTGAAAGATGCAATACCATTTGACACCTCATTAGTGGATGGGGTAAAACATGATAACATTGAACTTTAGATGTTTTAATGCTTCACCTATAGCTGTTATAAGAATTATCTGTCTCTTGCATATTAATATCGAACAAATAAGATAAAATTTATAGGTAACTGAATAGGCGGTGCCAGCTAGTCCCAAATAAATTATGTTCTGATATTGAAGCGAATCATTCGCAAAAATTAAGGGACCAATGGAGAGCTGAGCTCCGTATTATTAATCCTTATCCTTATCAGTATAGAACGGAGCCAGTGTATCCGTGGTGCTAAACTCACTTGTCCTGTCTTTCAGCCAACTATGAATCAAGAGTGGCACAAGACCGTGGGTTTGATCCCACGCATTGCTGGTTAGATTTTTTGCATTGACCACAACATACTCACGACGGAGGTACATTGGTCACATACCACAGTGGCTGAATCTCCCTAATAACATAGGTTCAAATGAGGCCAAATTGCTAGATTTAAACCACGTGGTTTGCCATCACCGGCAATCTTTTATCCTATAGATTGTGTGATGTACGTACCTGCGTAGAACAACATTAAAACCTAGACTACAGATTAAACAAACAAAATTAAAACAAAAACATAAACTTATAATCTAGGAATCTTCGCATAAAAAACCTAGACTATAGTCTAGGAAAATTAATGGTAAAGCAAAAGAGTCTTATATTTCTACTCGTCTCACCGATTCTGAAGATAATAACTTGTGGCGAAAGCTAGCTTAGAACAATAAAACTACTTTTAGTAGAGGAGACGTCCTTCTTCAATCCTAAACTCTCTTGAAGTAATAAAAATGTTATTGTTTCACTCTGATCTAGATTAACTATGTTTCGAATAATTCTTATTGCTTTTGGTTAAAATTAAATGTTTATTACGCCTTTTTATTATCAATTTTGATTTTCATTCTCTAAAATTAAAAAATAAATAAATTGCACAACATTGCAAATGGTATAGCTAATATGAAAGATCAAATAACGGATTTCCAAAGTTTAATATAACATAATATATTTGCATGTCGTAAGAATACCAAATAAAATCATGTGTAGATCGAATATTTTAAATGTAAATTTAGGGTTGGAATAAAAAAATATCGGTAGGGGAGCTATGTATTATAGTTTAAGCACATATTCCCTAAGCATCTGGTGTTGCTTGGAAAGGCTATATTTTGCATATTGGTGAATTGTTACGTGCCTGGTTTGGAAGCTTCATTCAATATTTATCTTATAAAACCAAGAGAACAAAATGTAAATCTCACACTTTCTCCTCATCTTTGGAACATGAGAAATTTATATTTCATGATTTGCAAATAGAAGCAATATTTGCAACTTTCATTAATAACAGGCACGACAGATTCAGTGGACACACAGAATCCTTCCAATGACCAACTCTTCTAAAACACCTCCCTAAATTGAATGTCTGACTTCTTTATCCACATTGTCCTCGGCCTACTTTTAGGATAAGCGTCCCGGGGACGAGCACGAAACGCCCGCTGCGCAAGCCTGTCTTCTACAATACTCTTGACTTGTCCATACCAAGCCTATGCAATACTATTTGTAACCCTATTTTACTACGTTTTTGTTAGCTTGCTTTCTCCTCTGCGCGGCTATCACTGAATCATGAGTGGAACGAGATGGGGTTCGATTCCTCGGCGTAACACTCTGATTTATATGGCTCACTATTGATCACATCATACTCGCTTCGGCGGTACAATGTACATATGTATGATGTGTGAAGTGGCTGCAACTCTCCACCGCGGGGTGTAAAAAGGGCCCGAGTGAAGGCCTAATTGCAAGGTTCGAACAAGTGGTTCGTCCTACCCGTTCTAGTAGGAAGTACTAGACTACTACTACTACTA
>KZ651900.1:103388-147569 GCA_001010745.2 Gerris buenoi
TATATATATTCTAGCAATATGTAGGTCGAAAGGTCAGTAGGATAGAGGAGGAAATAGCCTCCACTTATTCAACCTGGCCCAAGATAATAAGGCCTTCCTATTCCAGCTCTAGATAATGAGAGCATAAAAATGCGGAAATGGAAGTCCAAATGCATTTTCACTGTATTACATTTATCATGGAAATACATTTTTTATGCACATTTTACTTTACGTTCTTTTAATCATGGTAATTAAAATAGTTGATATGAAATTTATCACTAACGCCGCGCTTACTCTTTCCTCTAAATTAATTGTTGTGTTCATTTATGATATATATATGCAATTATAAATAAAGCAAAACATTTTTATAAATATTGCTTATTGCTTTTTAGTGTTAGTCTAAAATAGATATATATGTATTGATTTAAATAAATGTATCATGTATGTATTTAGAATTATTTATTTATTAACGCTCAAAGAGCTTCCCCAGTCAACTTCTGTCGGAATTTCTATAAATAATAATAATAATTATAATATTTAATTGAAGTTTTGTTTATTACTTCAATTAAAAAATAAATGTTGTTGTCCGATATTTTGTGCTCATTTTCTGAGCTCAAAATAATGTATAGTCTAGATATATAAAATAATTGATACTGTTTTGAGAAAATTAACTTAATTTCAAAAATTTATTTCATAGGTATGATTTTTCTGAATAGGTATATGAATTTTATTTCTCCGATATTGGTCTCGCGCGTCACACTTATCCTTAAATTTAAGGATATCAAAAATTGGAAATCCGTCATACACAAGATCGATTTTCGCGAAATACCATTTTTTTCTCACTATAACATATACTTACATATATAATACTTATACTTCAGTTATGGGAAAGCAATGTTCTGAATCGTACTAGTTAGAATTATTTTTCATTAGGACGTATTTGCCACGAGAAGAGGGAACGATCAGATAGAGAGAAAAAAGACATATAGAGGAAAATATCTGATGGAGAGAAATTTGTCATAGAGAGGGAAATATTAATACGAGTAAAGCTGTATCTTACGTTAAGTAAGCACTATTAAAGTATAAGTGAGCACTATTAAATGAGCACTTATCTGTGACCAACCAAATCTGTTCTTAAAGTAAATAGTCAGTGGATTTGTTTTGAATATAATGGTCACATGGATCTGCTTCTATATTCCAAGTCGGGTCACATAAAATCATCTTGAAGAGAACGGAATAGGAGCAGAAAGTTGAAATTGATATCGGCCCAGTAGTTTAGGCTCCAGGCTTCTGTACATACAGAAGACAGACGACAGACCAGACAGACGGCAAACGACAGAAAGACGACAGATGACACAGACTGAGAGGCATTTTTTAAAAACCACTTTTTTGACTCAGGGGACCTCAAAAAGGGTAAATCCATAAAAATCTCATATTCAAATTTTGGTGCCATAAAATACTTTCTCTTCTTATGAGAAAGTAAAAAAGGGAACATTCAATTACGTATAAACAGAAAATATAACACCAAAACAAATCTTTTCAGAATGAAGAAAACGATATTAAAGCATCTGGCAAAGCCAAATGTGAAGCTGAGGATCCTCAAAGTTCTCCAGTGTACATGTCTAGTACGCTGAAGCCAGGAAGTGACAGAATGAGCCAAGAAGAGGCGAGTGGTACCATTAAAAACAATATGGGAGACAAAGGGAGTGCTTTTGAAAAATTCGAGGATTTTAAGAACCAAACTGTGAATGACAATGATAGTCTCGGTTTAAATCCTGAAAAGGTAAGACAAAATCTCTTCAAGAATGAAGGCTTCGATATGAGTGACTTAAACAAAGTTTCCAAGAAAATATATTTTTAAAAAATAATAAACACTGAACTCTTTACTCGCGTTTGCTTTTGTGTTAATCATATTTTTTCTTAATGCTGCTGGATTCCTTTGCTATATTATTAACTCTGATTCAATCGAATTTGCGGTTAAAGCTACTTTATAATCCTACTTTTTTCCGCTTGAATTAAAGCTTTTGGAAATATTCGGTGGGGGCGTACCCTTGAAACTTGAGACTTGGAAAAAAGAATTAACTGATCAGATCGAAAGCGGCTGTAGCACTGAGGTATTAGGAATTAGGGTTTCGACTACATTAGACATCAGTAGTACAATAATAAGCCCTCCTTTAACTGATATCAGTGATCTGTTATTCACTAGAATTAATATCTACTAAATATCGGCAGCAACAACTACCTTTTCATAAAGATGGATTGATGAAATTTGGAAGATTTTAATACTTGGAGTGACAATGATCAGCCGATGTTCAGTAAGGGGGGAGGGAATGGAACACATATAATGAATTACAAATGGTTACTTAATAAAATAAACCATGTATTTTAAGAAATTGCTGTTTTTATTATAAGAGAAAACAAAGAAAACCCTTTGACAAACTGCCAGAATGGATTCTATAATAATGGAGTATTATATACCTTTTTCAGAGCCTTAGAAGAAGTTAATTGTAGCTAACGAGATTTAGCGGTTCTTCCTCGAAATAATAAATTTAAGCACTAAATTGCACTAATTCAGTTTACTACTTACTCACTTCTTACTTCTTCATTCCTCGGTGTTACAGTCCCCGTCGGGCCTGGGCTTAACCAATTATAAAGCCTTCAAGGTAGTTCTCTCAGTCGCAAGAGTACACCATCGCCGAATGCCCGCAGGCCCAGCTGTCTCGCAGTCACATCGTTTCCTCCTCCCTATCGATTTAACTGCCTCTTCTTAGCTTCTTCACTATACTTTTTATTCCAGCACTCTCTTGACATTGCCCACTTTAATTGCTTTTTTTTGGCAGTTGGCCTTCATTGCTTCTGTTATTATACCAGGGTGTCTATAAAGGTCACTTTGCACTCTGCTAGAACGGATTCTCCAGACTCGGTCTTTCTAGAAAGCCTCAAATGTTTTGCTGAGGATTTTCCTCTCCAGCCTTTGCCCCATTTTCATCTCTTCCATGTTATTGAGTGTCCAGGTTTCCTCATCAGACAAAACAATCGGACACACAAGTGCTTTAATGCTGCATAACTTGTCGCTCTTCTTTGTGGCTGACAACTTTAACAACTTTGTGCTGATTTTGCAAAGCAAATTATTTTACCCGAGATTAAGAGATTCTGGAACATACTCAAACATAAAATAAACACAATGTACCTTTTCCGATCGGTTTCGACCACTTTAGTTGACATCATCAGGACATTAGGAATGGGCGGTACATCTACCGTTTTCGTTCTACCACCCTCGTTATTCCTCTTGTAGATCCACTGCCACAAGAGGAATAACGGTCTAGAGAATACCGGTCTAGACTCGGTGGTAGACCGTAATTGGGGATACAAACCACCAATACAAAGTTGTTGTTATTGATTATAAACCGATTCGTTTTGCTCGTTAAGTTATATTTTATATACAGCAAGTTTAAAATGCGGCTATTCATGCTCAATATTATTGCTCAAATACTACACTATTTTCTTGTATTGCAATTTCTAATATTGCGCATTATTTTTCACATTCTCCCTACACGTACAATATTGTTGCACAGTATATTGAACATCCTTAGAATATGCATGTAAAATATTTATATTGTGCACTAATTCCGTACAGCTTTGGTTACTTAGTACAACAAGCACGCTATGAGATAAAACATTTCCTTTTGTTGCTGTCACTCTATGAATCAAGCTTTATGCAAACGAAGAAGAAATGTTATAAGCACAAAATGGATGAAAAAAAAAATGGATTTTGCGTTAATTAATGTAACCACAGATATATTAATAAATAATTTCGAAAACTATTCTGATTCCTAACCTTAATTCCGAATAATAAAATGTGTTAGCAGAACAACCCCAGAATCTATAACTAAATTAAAATACATTTTTTGTTCCTTTTGAGTCTTAATAAATATGAAGCACATTATCATATTTCCCTCATTTTTTTACCATCAATCTATAAATGAGAAAAAAGGGGGAAAAAACTATAAATTCTGTAAGCATTGAAGGGACATGGACATGAAAAAAAAAAAATGTTTCCCGCTTTCAAAAAAAGAAAGACGGGCCATTTCCCCCCTTAATATTTCAATCACTCGACATTTTCTTAATTAAAATTTATGTACCCTGCATAATTTATGGGTTAAGCAGCTATAAATTTAGATGACTAAAAAAACTGGGACAAAAACACAGAATCTTTTTTTTCTTTAACAGTTAAAAATAGTTTTGCACCGTCTAGTTGTACACATTTTATAATTTCAATCAATAGGTTATTTAGTCTTATTTGCTCTACCTAATAGTTAGTAGAAGTAAGAAGAACCCGCGATCAGAAGCAGTAATTCATGATCAAGTGCTGCTGATCAATTGCAATGATTGATCAGTTTCATGTAAACAAACGCCTAGAATTGCGCATATAATTTCAATACGACGCAAGCCGTGTGGATTAAATCACTTACCACGTCGGCTTACCATCAATGAATCAAGGCTGGCACGAGGTCGTGAGTTCGATCCCTCACCGTGATGCTCTGATTTATATGGCTCTGACTCCCTACGGACAATGTAATCCACGGTACAATGTACAGAAGTATTTTGCGTGAAATCTCTACCACGGGCTAGTAAAATGGACCTAATTGCTAGGTTCAAACAAGTGGTTCGTCCTACCCGTCTAGTATTGGTACTAGGACCTTACTACTACTACTACTACTATGTCTTGAATTAATCCGGCCCAAAGGACCATATTGACCATAATATCTCGTGTCAATTCCTCTCTAACTTAGTTAATTGTTACGCAGTAAGTTTTTTTTTCTATTATCGCTGTTACTCCCTTGGTCATTGGATTACAAGTTTTCTCAATGTTCAAATAAGTTCAACAAATTCTCGGTCGCAAGTATTAATTAAATTATAGCAATACAGAACTTAAGTACGTACTAAAAATGTATGATTAAAAAACTCACGGCAATTTGGACCCCCCTCAATTATCCTATTGAAGATACTTAGTTATATAAAATTAATTCATTTTTACGATTTTGGTAGTATTCATACTACAGAATGATTAAATTTTAATTTAAATCAAATTATAATTATTATTAACTACGGGAAACAGTCAGAGAAAAACAAGCTCCAGCGCCGGGGTTTGAACCCGGGTCTCTGTATTTCCAGAGGATTTTTGGTCAGAGCAATGTACTGGAAATACAGACTGACTTATTACTGACTTACTCACTCATCATAATTTTTAGACACTTCTAACATTTACTCTCCCACTTTCTAACAGACACACCTGAATGCAAAGTCAGAAAATGTTGTTAAATTTAAAAAGATAATGGAGAGGGGCAGACAAACATCATCTACTTGCAGTAAATAAATTGGACCTAGAAGAACTTACTCGGACAGTGGAAACCTTGACTAAACATATGATCACACAACTTTTTACGCGAGACTTGGCACTTATTTTTTACACAAGTGTTTTTGTTGGGATAAATACTTTCTACTAACGCATTTGTCTGTGGTTTGTTAAATGAGAGTATTTACTTTATTACTTCTTAATATGTTAATTATTGGTAAAATATCCTCGGTCAAAAATAAAAACTCCGTGACATCTCGGTCGGCGTCAAGCTTATTTCTGTTCAATCTTTTATTTATTTTTTTATTTTTTTTTTTTCAATTGCCAAAATCCTGCTAAATTTCCTTCTTAAGCAGATTTAACATGTCCTCCTAATAAGAGATGTAACATTTTCTTACAATTGCATTAACTAATTATTTATTAACAAATTTTTTGAAGATAGATGTGGAAAGACATTCTGAATCGCATGATTTCGTTGCTTACGAGCGCCAAATTTTTCTTGCTAAATTATGAAATTAATCTTGCTTTTCTTATTAATTTTATTTATTTTTGGAGAATTAATAAGAAACTATAAGAACCATTCTCTTACTTTTGAGAGTTCTAATATTAATTAGTCAGACATGAATAACGATGGTGTCACATATGTGTTAATAAATGTTTCTTGAAAGCTGGCCAATTCTGAATAATTACAACTGACAGAATGCACAATTTTTACTAAACTTTCTTTTGAAAAATGGCAATCGTGTACATTCAGAATTTTCGACCTTCCTAAAGATTTTAATTGTTTTACTAAACTTACTTTTAAAGTGTTAACTTCTTTCTGAAGGATGGGCAATTATGTATAGCCCGAACAGAAAGGAAAGCAGTTGCTTTACTAAACTTTCTTCTGAAAGATGGCCAATTGTGTATAGCCAGTATTGCCGCCCTTCCNCGCGACAGTTCGGGTTTTGGGTCTCTCCCACTCTAGCCCTATAGCCCAGTGATCAAAGCTAGTTTTGATCTCCGAATAGAGCACGTCTAAAGCCTTCCTTATCTCTGTCTCTGTCACACTGTTTTTTCTCCCTCGTTCTTTATTCTCCCTTGGCTTCTTCATTAAAATTGTAAAGTCTTTATAATTGCATTATAATTAATAATTTACTCATCATAATTGCAAAGTTACATGAAATGTCTCACTCTCTTGCAGACTCGTATGCAAGCATTTTTTTATCAAGGGATTATCCTTGCTTAGTCCAAAAAAGAGTTCATACATATTTACTTAGTATTATGTACTAAATAGAAAAAAATTATATGATACATAGAGATTATTATATTCAAGATCAGCATTGAAACCCTAAATGGAGTCTATATATCGTATGAATATCAAACAAAACTGACGGGTGATAGTTTTTAGGGTTTACTTTTACACGACTTTCGTTTTTAAAATGTAAACTTAAATAATTAGGTAAATCAAAATTGTTCTTTTACCTAAATTATATAAACTACTTAAACTTTTTTAAATTCTAAATCAAAAACTTTTAGACGTTTTTGAAAGATCTGTTACCCTAATTACAATGTCTCTCTAAGTACTCTTTCCCCTTCCAAAGTTTTTTTAAACGTTTACCTATTTTTAACAATATTTGTTAAACTTTCCTGATGTTACACCAGGTTACGTATCTATGATCTCATTCACAGTAGGAATTCAGTGGCGCAACTATGGGTCCGCACGGGCCCCCGGACCTAGACAAAACCAATAATGTTGAAGGGGGCCCCATTCTGAAGGCCTTTTTTTTGCTCGTCAAGGGGGCCCTAGCTACGCCTCAGAGTAAGATTCTAGTATCTGATTCTCAAATACGATTCGAGCTTGAGATAACAAAAAGTATGAAGATTGAGTCACTCGAAGGCTTCTTCCCCACTTTTACTTCCACTCGCCGACTCTTTTAATTTATTGTAAATAAATAGTAAACAAGTAAAGTGCGAAGGGATTTGGAATCTATAGTTTTAATGAGCCTGTATACAGGGTGTCCCAGCTAATATGGAACAGCGAAATATTTCCGGAACCATGATAGATAGAAAGATGCGGTTTTCAGGGTTCGATAAAGGCTAAAAAAGACGCTTCTAGAACATATGCTGAACATTTTCTGTGTGCAGCAAACAAAATAAACAAAAAGTGAATATGAAGCCATATTTTTAAGACTGGATATGGATTCTATGGCTAAAAATAAGACTTTTTTACTCTTGGAAATTTTTCGCTCCGACCATTAGTTTGCCGTCTAGAGAGCCCTAAACTTGCTAAAATTGAAACTTTAAGTCCATTTTACACCTAAACTAATGGATTTAGGATTTTTGTTTATTTTGTTTGCTGCACACAGAAAATGTTCAGCATATGTTCTAGAAGCGTCTTTTTAGCCTTTATCGAACCCTGAAAACCGCATCTTTCTATCTATCATGGTTCCGGAGATATTTCGCTGTTCCATATTAGCTGGGACACCCTGTATAGTATAATGTAACATCAACAGCTTTGATGCAATATTGGCCGACTATTCTATAAGCGGCTAGATTTGAGAATTGCTAACCGGAATCATTGTCTGAACTTGCCTCTCGAATCTATGATTCGGGAATCAGATTCCGGAATCTCTAATGTGAATTGGGCCTAAAGGCCACTTTACACTATGTGCGATTTTGTCTGCCAACTTTCCGTGTGACTAAATCATACACAAAAATCATGTTTTTTTCTTTCATTTTTTTTCATTTTTTGACTTGGGTCATATGATTTGGTGGTGAAAATTTTATTTATAATACTTAAGGGATTCACAATACTTAAGACACGATCCCCTCCGGCCAATTTATATTTATTATACTACTGGGAATTACAAAATTTAAGGAAACAATATTGATCAACTTAACAACTGAATTGAAAGCCACCTGTAAAATAATAATTAAAATAAATTAAAATAAGACCACTATTATATGAAAAAATTTGGCCAAAATGAATACTGGTCAATAATTGGCCTGATATTTTATAATTCTAGGTATAATGAATGACCTAACATGAATATACCTATCTTTGATTAATCCGAATCAAATAAAAATTATATTGGATGCAGTTTAAAATAATTTTTTTATTGATATTATGTCAATTTGGCATTTTCCCCTCTGATAACTTATTTTTTCCTCATGATTATTTATAGGCAATTATTAAAGTATAACTATTGATTGCCCTTATTGGCGGCACTTCGCTAAAAAAAAAAGAATATGTATATACGTATATTGTATATAACGAATAGCATTTCCCTTTTTTCTGCCTATTTCTCTGCAGACATAAATTAGAAGAATGAAAAAAAATCAAGATAAATTACCTAACGCTATTTTTCTGTTCTTTTTTTCTGCCCCGCCCTCTATGAAAAATCTATATGGAATGGACTAGGCTTTTTTTTCCTCTATCATACTTATCAACGCTGTTTCCTTGCGGAAAAAAGATAAAAAAAAATATCAGGAATGAGTTATGATAGTGTTTTAATCTTGACTTCTATATTACTGTTTTAATAACTCACGTTTATTAATATATATCTGTGTATGAAGTTAAAACTGTTATCAAATAATATACTTTTGCGTTATCAAGAATGAAAAACGTTATTTTAAAAGTGATTAAAAAATGCTTGCATCTTATCTTGATGCCGCTAAAGATTAGCTGGTGTAAATGCCATAAAATAAGTTGTAAATATAGCTTAAGAACGTTAAAGAGTTCTTGCTACTAAACTTATTGTACCTAAACAGTAAGTGACCTACATCTACAAAGCATCTTTTAAAAAGTATTTTAAAAAGTGAAAAGAGTTCTTTCATCTTAACTTTGTATCGCCAAACAGTAAACATCAAAACAACTACGTAGTATTTATAAAATGTAGCTAACAAAAACACAAAAAGAAACTTCTAAAGAAGTTAAACCCCTTAAAAGCTCCGAGAAGAGTTTTTCCATCTTAACTTCGTTTAAGCAGTAAACACGGTGTAAAATCTACGAAGTATTTTTTTTAGCAATAGGTTGAAACAGTAAGAAGTTAAGATTTTTCTTTAAAACGGAAGTTCGCTAAACAGAAGGAACCATGTAATATTTACATAGTATTTTTTTTTAAGCTATCTTTTAAAAGTTCCTATAGAAACTCTGAAGGTAGTTTTGTTCTTTTTACTGCGTGTCATTAAACAGTTAAACATCTTGTGACATAAAAGGTCTATCCTTATAAGGTCTATTAAAACACCTAAAAGAGTTCATAAATCTTAACTATTAAACAGTAAACATATACTTTTATTAAGGTATTAGCCTTGCATTACCCAATAAAAAACACTAAAAAGAGTTCATAAGTCTTAACTTCGTGTTACTTAACAGTAAACATTAGTTTTGACATTTCATGTTTAGGCTATGGGACATAACTCAATAACCGTTATGTTACCTAAAAACTCAGAGAAGTGTAACAGAGAGATAGAAAGCTATAGGAGGTCTACAATCCAGTCTCCAGCTATAGGGGCCTCCCCTACCGCGCTTCGCTGAGCAGAAAAGAGTTCCACTGGTACCAGGGAAGTAGGTACTCGCAGGAGGTAGTCGTATTTGCTCTAGACGTTGCACTAGGCTAGAGACTAGGCGGACTTGAAGGTAACCGACGACGCGACAGTTCGGGTTTTGGGTCTCTCCCACTCTAGCCCTATAGCCCAGTGATCAAAGCTAGTTTTGATCTCCGAATAGAGCACGTCTAAAGCCTTCCTTATCTCTGTCTCTGTCACACTGTTTTTTCTCCCTCGTTCTTTATTCTCCCTTGGCTTCTTCATTAAAATTGTAAAGTCTTTATAATTGCATTATAATTAATAATTTACTCATCATAATTGCAAAGTTACATGAAATGTCTCACTCTCTTGCAGACTCGTATGCAAGCATTTTTTTATCAAGGGATTATCCTTGCTTAGTCCAAAAAAGAGTTCATACATATTTACTTAGTATTATGTACTAAATAGAAAAAAATTATATGATACATAGAGATTATTATATTCAAGATCAGCATTGAAACCCTAAATGGAGTCTATATATCGTATGAATATCAAACAAAACTGACGGGTGATAGTTTTTAGGGTTTACTTTTACACGACTTTCGTTTTTAAAATGTAAACTTAAATAATTAGGTAAATCAAAATTGTTCTTTTACCTAAATTATATAAACTACTTAAACTTTTTTAAATTCTAAATCAAAAACTTTTAGACGTTTTTGAAAGATCTGTTACCCTAATTACAATGTCTCTCTAAGTACTCTTTCCCCTTCCAAAGTTTTTTTAAACGTTTACCTATTTTTAACAATATTTGTTAAACTTTCCTGATGTTACACCAGGTTACGTATCTATGATCTCATTCACAGTAGGAATTCAGTGGCGCAACTATGGGTCCGCACGGGCCCCCGGACCTAGACAAAACCAATAATGTTGAAGGGGGCCCCATTCTGAAGGCCTTTTTTTTGCTCGTCAAGGGGGCCCTAGCTACGCCTCAGAGTAAGATTCTAGTATCTGATTCTCAAATACGATTCGAGCTTGAGATAACAAAAAGTATGAAGATTGAGTCACTCGAAGGCTTCTTCCCCACTTTTACTTCCACTCGCCGACTCTTTTAATTTATTGTAAATAAATAGTAAACAAGTAAAGTGCGAAGGGATTTGGAATCTATAGTTTTAATGAGCCTGTATACAGGGTGTCCCAGCTAATATGGAACAGCGAAATATTTCCGGAACCATGATAGATAGAAAGATGCGGTTTTCAGGGTTCGATAAAGGCTAAAAAAGACGCTTCTAGAACATATGCTGAACATTTTCTGTGTGCAGCAAACAAAATAAACAAAAAGTGAATATGAAGCCATATTTTTAAGACTGGATATGGATTCTATGGCTAAAAATAAGACTTTTTTACTCTTGGAAATTTTTCGCTCCGACCATTAGTTTGCCGTCTAGAGAGCCCTAAACTTGCTAAAATTGAAACTTTAAGTCCATTTTACACCTAAACTAATGGATTTAGGATTTTTGTTTATTTTGTTTGCTGCACACAGAAAATGTTCAGCATATGTTCTAGAAGCGTCTTTTTAGCCTTTATCGAACCCTGAAAACCGCATCTTTCTATCTATCATGGTTCCGGAAATATTTCGCTGTTCCATATTAGCTGGGACACCCTGTATAGTATAATGTAACATCAACAGCTTTGATGCAATATTGGCCGACTATTCTATAAGCGGCTAGATTTGAGAATTGCTAACCGGAATCATTGTCTGAACTTGCCTCTCGAATCTATGATTCGGGAATCAGATTCCGGAATCTCTAATGTGAATTGGGCCTAAAGGCCACTTTACACTATGTGCGATTTTGTCTGCCAACTTTCCGTGTGACTAAATCATACACAAAAATCATGTTTTTTTCTTTCATTTTTTTTCATTTTTTGACTTGGGTCATATGATTTGGTGGTGAAAATTTTATTTTAAAGGAATCAAAAAAACAACTTTGAAAAACAAAGCAAACAAGTGAAGTATAACCTTTATACTTTGTAGAAGTAGCCTGAAGAAACCTACCCTATTATGATATATGGTGATTAAACGAAAAATCATAACTACAATAGAGCAGTTCCTATTCCTTATAACATAACTATAACTGATGATATTATTTTATATATTATAAATCTTGTACAAAATCATACCCTGTAAACAGTTTTAAATTAGATTGTGACAAAATTATAAGGGAAGTCATAAAGAAAATCATATAGTATGAAATGGCCTTAAGAGTAAACAATAAATGTTTACTTAATAATTTAACTGCTAAATGTTTAAAAAGGATGTTAGCTAGAAGGTCTTGAATTAGGTACTTTGAATTGCTATGATTGTCGAACTATAGTTTCTACGTAGAGTATGCAGGAAGCTATGGACAAGAAATCATTCTTTTGATTAGTTTTGTTTATTTTGCGAACACTTTGAAACGATATACGCTGTATATTTGTTTTACTTAAATTATTCTTTAACCTTGTACAATTTGGGTAGTTTGATTTATTTTATAACAGCTTTTTTTTATTTTAGCCACCATATGCCAGTGCGGTTGAGTTCGTCGTCAAAAGTTGGCGCTTCGACACTTCAATCGGCCGGCTGGTGCGGGTCTACGCACCGTTTGGTGATGGTGGCAGAAAACGATATATACGTGAGGCATTCGCCTCTTGACGCCACTGATCATCGGGTCACCACGACTGGCTCACCTAAACTTATATATAACGGCGTACCAGACTGGCTTTATCAGGGTAGATACAATTTTTAAACTTCATTATTAATTTATTATTCATATTACTTATTATTTACATACAATCAATATTCATAATATTAATTTGATTAAGGATTAAAGAAAAACGTCTCTTTCTCTCCAGTAATATAACTTTATTGAACAAAGCCACCTTCTAACCACTAGTGGTAAAAATTTGCGTATTTGATAAGCTGTTGTTCTGGGCGGCCAAAGCTTCATGTTTTAAGCCTTGGCCGCCCAGATATATTTTGTTGGTTGGCGTCTACAGATCTAAATGTTTTCCAAGTCCGTTCCTCATAAAGTTAATTCTTCGTGGAGCGAGGCAGAGCAGGCATGATTTTGCTTGCAAAGTTAAATATTGATACATAATTAATATAAAAATATGTTTTTCTCATACAATGAGCTCAATGTCTAGGAGGTCCTTATCATTGTTAGAGTTTGGTAATCTAAATGCTTCCACACTCCACAATATAGTTACGATTTCCGTTCCAGGTGGTCCAAAAATTCCGATGGGCTTTGTGCAATTATACATTTTGTTGCAAATCTGTTTTAAAGTTTAGCGTTTTACACTACTATAGCTTAAAACATAGTTTATGTACTCCACGAACTACGAACAAAACAATAATAAAATCATACTTGTGTACTCCTCGTTAAAGAAAGGGAACGGCAAAAATTTTCGTTCTTCAGAAGGACCACAGTACTCCTTTTAGCTTCGGTAAGCGAAGAAGTTTTGGATGAAACAAGTAATGAGTTACTATCTAGCTGAGTTCTTTGCAAAACTTTCTGCAAAAGCTTTGTCTACACGCAATGTTTTATCGAATGCCATCCTTGATCAAGATAAAACGGATCAGACACAGTTGCGTGTGAATGGTAAATGAAACGTCTTCCTTGATTATCAATGTTAGATGTCTTGATCAACTCACCTTTGAGTTAGATTTATGTAAAACCTTAGACACGTGAAGAACTAATGAATCCATAAATAGTTCTATTTTCTCTCCAATAATGATGTCTACATTGTTATTCACCATAAGTTTTATCTTATCAGGTTGTTTCAGGTTTGAGGTTCAGGGTCCATAGTACGTATTACAGGAAAATATAAACAAGTTGGGTGATAAAATAAATCCTTGTTTAAGATCAGTAACATGAGGACGTTAATATGGGTTTTAAAATAATGTGAAATAAGTAGATGCGATATCGTAAATATATATGAGATTGATTTACTAGATATTTATGTTTGGACGTTGTCCAATATCTAATCGTTAAAAACTGAACGCCGTTTGGTTTTCCGGTGAAATCTGCGTCACCAAGGGGTTGAAGTCCGACGTTTCGCTTCCACTACTGGAAACATCTTCAGGGGTGTGTTGCATCGTGATGTTTACTTGAAGCAACAGCAAGACATACTGAGATGCTTCAAGTAAACAACACGATGTACCACAACCCTGAAGATGCTTCTAGCAGTGGAAGCGAAACGTCGGACTTCAACACCTTCGTGTCGTGGATTTCACCGGAAAACCAAGCTGTTTATTACGAGTCTACCCGGGGAAGCCTAAGCACCAAATTGAACGCCATTTGTTATACAATTTGAGGGATCGGCTAAACTCAGTGGTCAACGAAATCACATCTAGCCTGAAACTATGTTGAGATTACTATTGTGTAATTGATATTTTATATGTAAACAAGCTATTACTACAAGCATAATCCACTGATTTCTTTGGTTATTTTTGTGTACTTTACCTAAACAATTTTGTCAGATAAATCTATATAATCTAATGATAAATTTGGTTTTCTGTTGCATGTGCAGAAAACATCCTGAAAGATGGCCAAAGTTGGTGGTGCCCAGAAGACGGCGAACTTCTGCTCTACGCGACGTATAACGACAGCGAAGTAAGCCTGTTCACATTTCCATGGATCGAGCCGGTAGTAGGCAGACCTCCAGCCCAATCGACATACTCTATGAGTTCCTTCCCTGGAGCCTCCACCGTCCGGTATCCAACCGTGAGAAAACACTTAGCCCTTCCACACATTTCTTTCTAAAACATTATTATTTTCTTTACACAATTTACCAATTTAGTTTTTTAATTATAAACATGTACACTATTCCGAAAAAGACATGTACAAAGGATTTTTGTCTTGTGAAGAGCTATTAGGAACCCTTTGGCTACGATTCTTTCTTTTATATACGTCTTGTGAAGATCTATTAGGAACCCTTTGGCTACGATTCTTTCTTTTATATACGTCTTGTGAAGATCTATTAGGAACCCTTTGGCTACGATTCTTTCTTTTATATACGTCTTGTGAAGATCTATTAGGAACCCTTTGGCTAAGAATATTTCTTTTTACGTCTTGTGAAGAGTTATTAGGAACCCTTTGGCTAATAATCTTTAGATAATAATTTGCTCTTTTCTTGTTGCATCATGTTTTGGAAGTTTAGGAGAAAGCCTATGAAAATCAATGTTGTTATCTTGAGCCGTAAGAATTCCAGAGCTTCGTTGCTTTCAAGTGATAAGAGGAAATTCATAAAATTTTCCCTTATGGAAGCGTAGTATCGTATCAGAAGGCTACAAATAAACCTTGCATTACCTTGTTTTTCTATAAAATTGTACTCTCTCGTATGTGGTTTTACGTTGTTTTTTATTATTTCAGTATTTTTAAAAATAATGAAAGCCACACCTGTGTTCCATAACTTCACATCAATTTTGTTACTTGCTTGCAACATTATATAGATAAGGAATTATTCAATAAATCTGAAAGTTGACTCATTTGATACAGCTTATTAAACTATATAATATAAAATGACATCTAATTTCGTTTAGTATTTTATTAATTGCCCCTTTCTCCTTCACTGGAAAAGATTATTCCACCCCCTAAAATATTTTGGACTCTAGATATTAAAATGTACAACCAAGACCTATTCATAAATCCAATAGCCAAGTTTCATGTTGATATTGGACACATTTCTATTTTTTCAACTGCATATGCCCATATTTTACCTGTACTAAGGAAAAATTACTTATTTATTCATTAACCTAAATTGCTAACGCCTCATAATTCTAAAGGCATTTTGTTTTTTTTTTTGTTTTTTATCAAAAACAAATTCACTCGGAAAATTTCCTGCGTATAATTATTTTCCTTTCATAACCTGATTACGACCCCTGTTTCAATTTTACTTTTAATATCTAATTTTACTCCATATGTCATGGTTAGTTAAATAAAAAAAAATAATAACTCGTAAAAATCAGAATTATTTACATTTCAAAAACATTATTTTATTTAACAAGTAACAAGTTTTAACATTTTTAAAATAACTTCCTTAATATATTACCTACATGTAAAATGGATTTTTTTCTTCTTTTTTTTTTTACAAATTGCAGTTATTTTCACAGAAATATTGTGAAATATCTATCCTAAGGTTTACAATAAAGTTAAATTGAGCAGAGATAGGTTTATATTGACTCCCTCTGCATATTCTTTTATACGCATTGCAGATAAATCAGGTACATTTTCCTTGAAGATCTGGGATTTATTTTTTAAAGAAATAAAAGACACTTTTTATTCTAGTTACGTCGTAGTCTTGATCCCTACTTAACTTGTATTTATGGTGTAGAACAAAGTGAATATAAACAAGTATTATATTTTGTCGTAAATAAGTTGCAAAAATCTCTGGCACGTATAAAGCATATGACAAAATGCTGGATAAGATCTTCCAAATCCATACATCCAAACAAATTGTTCATCCATCATAGTTATCTGTGATCCATAAATCCAGTCTGTGGTAGGAGTACCTGAAAGAAAAGGGTGGAAACATAAAAAAAAAAAAACATTTTTCAGTTTGAAAAATAAAGTGAAGAATAGTCAAAGTATTAAACAGTGCCTACTCCATTACAATGCAATGTCGTTCCGCCATTTTTTTTTAAAGCACAATGGGAAAATTTATACGGCTTTGTAGAGAATGGAAAGCCGGGGCTAGGGGCCCGGTATCGGGCCTCCGTCCTAAGGGCAGGGTGGAGTAGTTCACCTCCAATTATACCCCCGACTTCTCTTTAAATCTCAATGAAAAGGGAGCCCAGGAACCTTTGCAAAACCTCTCCGACCATTTCTTATACCTCCACAAATTCTACTCGGCAGGTATTGATTCTTCAGCCTTTGCCCTTGCCTTGATTTGAAAATGTCAGTTTTACAAATGTGGACCATAGATCTTCATTGGAATGCTTTTTACTCTATACTAAAATATTCTCAGTTATATGGGTTAAATATGAGTTTCTAGCCAGTCAAACATAATATATGGTTTAGCAGGAACAGCTTTTCAAACGCACTACAAGATTATCTAGACATTTGGTGCATTAGGTCAAGCTAAAAAGCTAGGCAAAAAAAATATTACGTTAAAATATAATCTATGATTAAATCAAATGATACTGCAGGACCAAAATAATTATCACAGACTGTTATTTATTTGCCACTTTTGCTATTTTTCGCTTTTTGAAAAGAAGATTTTTTCCTGTTTCTCTCTTATTCAGCGTTTATTATTTTTAATTATTAGTGGTTTTATTATTACTTAAAGTAAGATTGATTTCTGAATGTAAGCGTACTGAGCCTCTGTCGCTCAAAGGGATATTTTTTGCTCATTTGTCTCTATCAGTTAAAAATTGTTATTGCAGTTCAGCAATGAGTTATAAGTTTCTTAATTCTGAATCCCGCCAGGCCAGCCGGGGGTGATCAAAAAGGGGAGCCAGAAGAAGAAAACCCATCGCTCCAGATTTTTAACGAAATAAATAACTGTATATGGGGATGGTGTGATGAACCGTACTAATGTGTACAAGTGGTGTCGTGAGTTCAAAGCCGGCAGAACGGATGTTTATGATCAACAAAGGAGTGGATCAATCGGGAATGGTGAACTAGATCGAGGAAATGGTTCGTGGTGACCTTTGGACAAGATGAACTTGAACGCAGTGTTTCCTGAAATCTCCAGATCTCTTCGCTCCATGAAATCATTATTAAAAACACTTGATTTTCAAAAAAAAATTGCTGCAGTGTATGCCAAATGAGTTTTGGTGTTATGCTCTTATAAGATTTTGCCCGGTTTTGGACGTTTACGCATTAACATAAATACATTGTTACCATGCTATAGAGTTTATTAATGATAATTTAATTGTTTTATAAGTATATTTGTCAATACATTAAAGGCAATCCCCTTATGAATGCATGGTAATGTTTTTCCAGTCCAGTTTTACCTTTCAAATTTCGAAAGGAGGTAATCAATTTCATGTCTCATGCAGTTGCAATTTGATTAGCATAATAAGATATTTCTTGAAGATCCCAAAATAAGGTCAAACGCTCCTTAAAAAATGTTCGCTGTAAACTATTTAATTCTGTAACTCTAAGATGGTGATGACTGCGTCTCGAAGGGTTTACGTCCCGACGTTTAGGTCCTAATTCCAATTTTGATTAATTGCTAATTCGATCCTAATGCTAATCAGTTCACACCTGTCTTAAACCTAAGACACCATGAACAACCCCTAAAGATGCTTCTAGCAGTAGGAGCGAAACGCCGGGACTTACACCCTTCGAGACGCGATCATCACCGGAAGACCCAGAACTTCATTATAATTGTAACCGTGGAAGCCAACGAACTTCAATNTATTTTTTTAGTAAAAATAATCTTCAGTTTGCACCCTTCTTAAAATTTATGTAGATTAATTTCTTTTTAGAAATTGGCCTTTTTAGGGTTTTTATTTCTTTTTATATATTATATATTAAATATAATAAATAAAAAACACCACTTCCTCTGTTTAAAAACTGCTATATTTCGCCATTACTTTATGGCTTCTTCAGGCTTGTTGGTTCCCTGTTACATTAGTCTTCTATTTATAAAACAATGTTCAGTTAAAAAATTGGTAAAAAAATTTTTTACACTTCGTCATTAAAAAATGAAACAAGGGAAAATTTAAATACACAACATTTATGAATCCTCCCTGTTTTAAATCCAGGGAGAGACTCTTTCTTGAGATATTTCTTGAAGATTCCAAAATAAGGTCAAACGCTCCTTAAAAAATGTTCGCTGTAAACTATTTAATTCTGTAACTCTAAGATGGTGATGACTGCGTCTCGAAGGGTTTACGTCCCGACGTTTAGCTCCTAATTCCAATTTTGATTAATTGCTAATTCGATCCTGATGCTAATCAGTTCACACCTGTCTTAAACCTAAGACACCATGAACAACCCCTAAAGATGCTTCTAGCAGTAGGAGCGAAACGCCGGGACTTACACCCTTCGAGACGCGATCATCACCGGAAGACCCAGAACTTCATTATAATTGTAACCGTGGAAGCCAACGAACTTCAATACACTGTAACTAGTAATCTTTGAGGTATTCTTACTCGAAAGATTTAATAATTTTTATCAATTAGCTTGTATTTAGGAATTTAGGCACCCTGTTTTGTCATTCCGTGCTCTTTTAAAAAATTGTTACCGCAAGAAACAGAAAGTATATATTTATAAATCCAAATTATTTCTGCAAAATGTTTCACATGTTCCGAATTCATAATTCGTATATTCAAATACCAATGTACAATCTTTTTGTTAGCCGAATCATGTCATTTTAATGTCTACTTTTACACATAATTAAAGAAAGCTACAGAGGTTACAAAATAGTTTCTTAAATAAAGTTTAATTCAACTTAAAACTTTTAATTGCAACTAGTGAAAGTATTTTTAGCATGTTTATAATTTACAGTAATTTTACAATGAAGTATAATAATTAAGTATTTTCGTATGTAATGAATTATTGGAAAACAATATGCAGTAGTAGTTACGTTTATATTTCACTTCTATACCAACTTGAAGGGATAATATATTATACCTAGCATCAATGATTGATGAGGTTATTCCTTATTGGCTTGGCAACTGTGGGATATTTATCATTCCAGACTCTAGACGGGATGCATAAGGGAAAATATTTTCATACCCTTGTATAAAAACAAAAATAATATTCCCAACTAAAAATTTAATATTTGAAAAATATAGATCTATATTATATGACAGGGCGAAAGATACCCCTGTCAGGACAAGCCTTCTATTTTCAAGACAGATAATTTATAGGTTTGCCGAAGTCGTAATTTTTTTTAACTAGTTGGTGGAAAAATTCCTACATAAATGTAAATATTCGGAAAAAGGAGCATTTTGGCAACAGAAAACAAGAACTGATGAACAAATTTGAATCAACTTCTGCAGGGGTCTAAAGGGTAATTTTAGGGGTTGTTACTCATCATTTTAAAATGGAAGCCCTTAAATTAAATCAGTACTATGTATTTTAAGAGCACTAAAAAATAAATGCGTTTTTTTTTTGTTTGTTTTTTTTTTCTTCAAAAAAGGTAACAATTGATCATTTTGTAGCATTTTAAAATTTAGCTAAAAACTATTTTCCATTTTAAAAGGCGCATTTCAGACCTATATACTTGTATGCACAAGAGGAATGGGGATATCATAAACTGTCTCTCCTCTATGAATTGAAATGACTTTTATAACAAGCAGCTTTCAGATTTAAAAAGGCCTTCATCAGTGCCTATTGCGGAAGAAAAAGAGTTACATTAATAAAAAGATTCAGTGAGAGGAGAGTTATTAATATAATTTCAATTTACGTGGAGAGACAGCTTGTGCTCTTAAATGAGATCCATAGACGCAAGAGTTACATTAACAAAAAGATTTAGTGAGACGTGAATAATTAAAATAATTTCAATTTACGTGGAGAGACAGCTTGTGCTCTTATATGACCTCCATAACTCCACAGACGCTTCCATATTTAACTATATACAAGAGGATAGAATTTGTATAGGAGGAAGAAGAGCATCGTTTTCAGTCAACTAATTTTTCATTGAATTTGACCCTTTGAAAATGGCTAAAATAGCTAGATGGACTAAAATTATAATTATTATTGCATAAAAAATTGTTTTCTAAGAAGAAAAAATGATTTGCTCAATTAACTTGACTGGCATGACTTGATTTCAACTGGTTATTTTTATAAATTAGCATGTACGAATTTTTCTAAGCTACCTGCAGTCCTAGGTCTTCTAGGAGCAGTGGCGTAGCTAATGGACCTGCAAGAACTATTTGGGGGCTTTCGCAAAAGAAAATTGATGAGCAAAAAAAAAAAAAACACACATTGCGTTGAATTCAGGTTAGATTATGTTATGCGCTAAAGGGGCTCCCATCGACATTGGTACAAAGATATGTTATTTTTTGGGAGGAGGGGGATTTGGGTCCTCCTGGCACCAGGGGCCCGCATCAATGCGGGCCCATAGTTACGTCAATGTCTGGTGGTGACCATTTACTCTCTTCCATGTTACTCCGCCGCAGCAGATCCTCATATTCTCATCCCATCTTATCTTCGGTCTTCCTCTGCTCCTCTTGTAGTCCCAAGGTGTCCAGTCGAATATTGCTTTTGTCCAAGGGAGACGTGAATAATTAAAATAATTTCAATTTGCGTGGAGAGACAGCTTGTGCTCTTAAATGAGATCCATAGACGCAAGAGTTACATTAACAAAAAGATTTAGTGAGACGTGAATAATTAAAATAATTTCAATTTACGTGGAGAGACAGCTTGTGCTCTTATATGACCTCCATAACTCCACAGACGCTTCCATATTTAACTATATACAAGAGGATAGAATTTGTATAGGAGGAAGAAGAGCATCGTTTTCAGTCAACTAATTTTTCATTGAATTTGACCCTTTGAAAATGGCTAAAATAGCTAGATGGACTAAAATTATAATTATTATTGCATAAAAAATTGTTTTCTAAGAAGAAAAAATGATTTGCTCAATTAACTTGACTGGCATGACTTGATTTCAACTGGTTATTTTTATAAATTAGCATGTACGAATTTTTCTAAGCTACCTGCAGTCCTAGGTCTTCTAGGAGCAGTGGCGTAGCTAATGGACCTGCAAGAACTATTTGGGGGCTTTCGCAAAAGAAAATTGATAAGCAAATAAAAAAAAAACACACACATTGCGTTGAATTCAGGTTAGATTATGTTATGCGCTAAAGGGGCTCCCATCGACATTGGTACAAAGATATGTTATTTTTTGGGAGGAGGGGGATTTGGGTCCTCCTGGCACCAGGGGCCCGCATCAATGCGGGCCCATAGTTACGTCAATGTCTGGTGGTGACCATTTTTTGATGGGTGTAATTCCTGATGTTACTCTGCCTATACATAAAGCAGCTGTAATCTGCAGGTAGGCACCATGTGTTCATGGTGTCAACTCGATAACATGATTGAATGGACTCCCTACTAGTTTATTGAGCGATGTATTGGTACGTCTCTACTCATCAGGAGTACGCAGAACTTCATGATATACGATACGAGATCAACCACAAAATCATTCAGAACTAAGTCTCTAGACATGGTACTAGCTGAACTGCAGTAATCCATACAGTCGAGAATCGCTTGTTGGTTTAATTACTACATTTAAGAAATTATATCCCTTTGTCTAAAAAGTAAATTCGAGTGAAGACCCCCCAATTTGCTAACCTCTTCTCTTAGGTGGCTGGATAACTGCAGTTTTACCAGTAGTAGTTATGCTATTCCAAGGGTGACCATATTTTGGTAGGTCTATGAGCTGAAATTACTCTTCCATTACTAGAAACATCTATAGGATGGTTCTTGGTGTCAACTCAACCCTAAATCCATGAACTCCCCCAGAAGATTATTTTAGTAGAGGGAGCGAACACACTTAGTACACCACATACTAATGCATGATGTTTCCAAATCACACATTCTTACAATACTGCAAACTCTAAGCTAGATTCTAATACATTTTTTTGGTTTGATCAGGCAGGTACAATAAATCCTACGGTAAAACTCCTAGTGGCCAACCTTTCTGACTTGACGTTACCTCATCAACAGGTCAGGCCACCTCAGCCATTTCATAAACAGTAAGCATTCACATATATAAATAACTGTAATATAACTGTATTCTTGTGTATTTTTTATGTGTAACAATAGATATCGATTACGTTACATTACTTTAATTTGTAAAAATCAATATTTCGTTTATGTAAGATAAATGTAGTTATATAAGATTTTTTTATTTTTAAATTTAATAAGTTACTGCATGGTAATAGTTTTTTTATATGACACTATAATCTATCCGTATTAATAAGTCCCTCATTCATTCTTAAATTTATTTTTATTTTATCTAATATCTAATATCCCTCTTTGAATATCAAAGACTTTAAAATCACTTCTTGTTTTGTATTAATAGAGATGTCCGCCAGTGAAAAATCATTTCCAACCAATTGTGATGTTAGGAGATATATTTAATGCGTGCTTTTATTATTTGTTAGCAATCAAATTCACCATTCTATATACATAGTTTGGTCAAATATTTGGCCATTATGAACTGCCAATCAAATTTACAGTTTTAGTGATTTTCCTCTCCGTAAAGTTCGTGTTGCTATGGAACAATTTCCTCAGAATTAACTTTAAAATAAAATTATACTTTTATGTAACCTTCATTTCCTATGCTCATACAGCACAGATGTATTTTTGGTAAAATGGCATTTATTTATTCCAAAATTCTGTCTGCTAGTAGAACAGGTGCGCAAGTAGATTATATTATACTAGCCGTTATGCCCGTGGCAACAGGCAGAATAAATATGGTTAAAAAAGAGCTAGTTATAATTTAAATAGTAAGTTTTATGCTCGTAGCTTCAGTGCAAGGGCGTGGCTCAGTGGTAGAGGAAGCGCCTCATGTGTTGTAGGTCACTGGTTCAATCCCAGCTTATGGCGCATCAATTTTTAACGTTATAAATCATTTAGAGGTGAGTCGTCGCCCGTCGTCGGGACACTACTCGATAATATAAAAGATTGTTCTCAAACTCTAATTTCTGTTGCCATGTAATTACATTCCTTAACCTTTTTCATTTTTTTAGAAGCAAAAAAACTAACTTTAAAAATAAATTAAAATAAAATGTAATACATACATTTGATTACTTGGGTATTGGATAGACTTATTGTACCCTTTAAAATACTTGATAATATGTATAATACTACTAGTCAACTATGTAGTCTACTATCTTAGTTTATCTAGTCGTATTTATTTGTTTGATTTTTTTTTGATTTTTTGTTAATTTTTGATAGTTAGATTAAAGAATTAGTCATTTATTATATTGCACAAGATCAATTAACTGTAGGATTTCAATGAATTGTTTTTAACTGGTAATTAAGATAGTAGCTAAATTGCATGATTTTTTCTATTTTTTTAATTGATTATAAATAGTATTGAGGACATTCATCATAAAGGCAATATGATTGCTGATCAGGTAGCCAAAAAGAGATAGCCAGTTCTACCCAAATTCCTCCAGAACCTCTTGTAGGCATGCCATATTCTTGAGTGAAAATTTTTAAAACTTTTATACAGTGCTTCTTGATTGAAGTAATATAAAATCAGTTTCCAGCATCTTACCAGATAACTGCAGTTATTTAAAAATAACGTATTTTCCATCTTTTGACGGCGTTATTACAGAATTCTTCCTATTAAATTGACAATTATTCCTGCTGAGTCTGGCTGGAGACCCATTATGCAATTTGAGTTAGGAAAAGTATGATAGGAGTAGGATGGTTGCTTTCTCTAAGATAGGTTCTTATTTTCTGTGGATCTTTGCTTAGTGAATAGAATACTTTAAGAAGTTTTGAAAACCACATTTGTGGTCTTATTGCTTCCTTCTTAATTCCCATTTTAAATAATAATTCTTGGGCTACTGTCAAAAATTTATCGCAGTCCTGTGTCATTTACTCATCTGCTCCTGTATCTTTTCTTGCCTTTTATTTAAAGAACCATCACAATTCTACTGCCTTTCATTTGCATCATTTGCTCCATCTACTTCTGAATATCAATAAGTAATAGGTAATACAAAAATTACATCCAATGAAAATAAGCTGGAATCTACAGCAGACTTCAAATTTAACATCTAGGAGCTTTCCTTTTAAAATTTTCAGCTTTTATTAATTATTTTATCAATCATGCAAAGCCAGAAATAAGAGCTCCAGCATAGCTATGCGTTATTTAAAAAAAAAAAGTCATTTTAATTTCTGCTAATTTGTAAGTTTGATTGTAATATTTGTGCTCTCTGGTCCATTTATTTCTCATTTAGAAATATGAGCTTTAGCTGTCTGATGAGTTAAATTTGTTAAAGGAAATGAAGGTTACATAATTATAATGTAAAAAAATAAATTGTTAGTTCTATGTATATGAGTAAATATTCCTATGTAAATGCATTTTCAAAACTAAAAACGTTTAAAAATAGCAAAAATAATTATTTCTGATTGTTTGGCAATTGAGACTACAGTAGATTTTAAGATTTCAATGAAGATTCAAAGATCAGTCAATCAAAGATTGAAATTAATCCATTCCATTGTCAAAAATCCCTACTAGTTTCAAGTTCTTCTGATGTAAATTAGCCGTTTTTAAGGTGATCAATTAAACTTTAATAGTGAAAATGACGGAGAAATGCAAAACTAATTCAATTAAATATTAACTATTGATGATTTTATTTTTGCAATAGAATTTCATTTACCCCTTTTTAAATTTTCTGAGTAAATCCTAAAGAGTTTAAATAAATTGACCTAGGGTCTATACTAGGTAAGAAAAAAAAATCAACCATCAACAGCCCTAATAGTACAAAATCAACAAACCCTAAATATTTTAATTTAAATCAAATTATAATTACTATTTACAAAGGGAGACAGGCAGAGTAAAAATAGACTTCAGCGCCGGGATTCGAACCACGGACCTCCCCCTCATTAAACGTTCCGTAGTATGAATACTACCAAAAACTTATAAAATTGAATTTCTAATTGATTGTACTAAGTACAGGTACTAATTGAGTGCTTTATAATTACAAGCGTATTTCTCGGTATAGTTCCGTTGTCGTTTCTTGACTTCTAAGACTTGTGGAAAAATTTGAAAAGCTTAATTGGGATTAGGTACCGATATTCGTTTCAGAGGAAATTATTCTTCAGTGTAGCTTAATTGGTTAGAGCACCCTCACACTGGAAATGAGGGGGAGGTCCGTGGTTCGAATCCCGGCGCTGAAGTTTTTTTTTCTCTGTCTGTCTCCCTTTGTAAATAGTAATTATAATTTGATTTAAATTAAAATTTGAACGTTCCGTAGTATGAATACTACCAAAAACTTATAAAAATTGAATTTATAAATATTTTATGATAAAGTTGGCTACTCAATTTTTTAGAAAATAGCATAAATGCAGGAATAATATAAGGAAAGATAGCCTATGTTAATTATTGACATGTAGCAGAGAATGATAAAAAGGTACAAGAGAAAAATTACTTACAGAACAAAAGCAATTGTAATTTCCAAAAGGCAGCAGAAACTGCAGGAGTGAGAGATTTAAAGGTCATGTCTCATGTCACTAGTGGTCTAAAAAAAATAAAGGGTGATAACTATCACCGTTTACACCAAGTAGTCCTGATATCTACTGTAGTCACAATTGCAATCAATCTTGCTCTTTGAGACTTATTCACTGTAATTGTATAAATATAGTGTAAGTAAAAGAGTAAGCAGTTATTGGTTTTTAATGCTTTGGCTAGACAACTTTATTTCCTCTTAAAATTTGGACACATCGTATTTACTTACACACACAACATCGTATTTACTTTTTTTAAAAACAATTACTAGAACAAATTTTCTAGGTCTATTGTGTCCAGTTATTAATCATTGACATAGAAGTAGGAGAATCTACCCAGATATTAGGCATTAGGCATATAAAGGGTAGATATTATCCCTGCTGGGTCACGTTTAGTAATACCCTTGGGCAGTTTACAAGTTAATTAACTGATTATTACTGTGAGGTTCTTTGCTTATGCAACTCTCACAAACTGTTTTCATTATACGAAATGTTAAGATAGTTCTGTGCAGTTCCAACACATTGGTAGGGTAGAGGCTATAATAGTGTAACCCTTTTCTCTTCCATTTCTTAAGCTGCTATTATTATTACTTATTCAAACCCAAATGGTTTTTATTTGTCTGCATTTATTTTTACCCTTTTTTTTCATGGACTTTTTATTTTATTTATTTTTTTTTAATGAGAATATTTCCAACATTTCAAAATAATAATAATAATATGGGGTTTTCTATAATCCTTTTTTAAGCCTAGTTTTTTTTAAAGGAAATTTGAATGAAAGACAGTTATGCAGTGCCTAGGTGCTTCCCACCTTAATCCTCCTTCTCATGGTGAACCCAAAATAGGGATTTTAGCAACACACGGTAAATCTGATCAAAAGAGAATTAACTGCTCCCAACAATCTGTTAATGAATAACAATTTGATATCAATTTGTAGCATTAACACTCACATACACAAAAATTAACTGATTCTTTTTTAGATTGTTACTCCCATTATAAAGACAGAAGTGAAATATTCCTTTGTCCCAAAGTACATTGGATTAATCATCCCTTTGTCTTACTAGTTATTCAGGCAAACGAATGAATAAATAATTATATCCATTTATATTTATATTTCCATCCATTTATATTTATATTTTTAAAAAAAACATATGGGAAGGGGAGTAACAATCGAAAGAAGTACTAAAATCAATACTTAATTTCCTAATAGTTGAGAATTTAGGGTCAGTGCATATTTCACACTGATGACATCAAAGGATAATGCATTAAGTTGCTAAATAAATTAATAAAAAAAATTTACTTTTTGGCCAGTTTCACACTGGTTTGTGACGCCAAAAACTGAAATTTAAAGCGCACAGTAAGAGCTTAAACTTTCAGAATCGCTGCCCAGTGTGAAACCACTCATGGGACTGTTATTAATCTTTCTAATATATCCTTTAGAGAAACAAAACGCAAAAATAAGGGTTTTGATTAGCCTAACTCTCTCCTCAATCAACTGCCTAGCATAACTGAAAACAATAATTTCTTACACAATAATTAATTTCAATAAATCTGCGTTTGCCAGATATATGTCTACGTCTACTTCTTACCTTTTTGTGCTATTTACATTAAACTTATTTTGTTCTTCATAAAGCATCCTCAATCANCCCCCCCCCCAATATTATATATAATTGTCAATGGTTTCAGAATAAACTTAGTTGTCAAAATTTGATTTCAGCTTTCTTTGACTTTTTTTTTACTAACTTTTTACAACACGTCCACCCACCAATTAGTGATAGCAAAGCCTATGGTCGAAGTATTACTTAGTTTCTAGGAGAGAGAAAGGGTAAGACCAAAGATTGACACCAAGTTTTGCAGGTAGCACAGGTGATCGTCCTGAACCATAAAAGATTATATTTCTATTAATATATAAACAACCACCGTGGTAGAAACAAAACAAATCTCTTCGCCAGAAATTGTAAACTCCTTTAACTTACACACCTTACATGAGTACAGAACTGATCCTAATTTGAGCTTGCATTAAAAACAAAAATAAATGGTGTTCGTGTCAGAAAAATTGAAAATAATTGTACAAAAAAACAAGATTTAAAACGATTGGACTAGCCTATATGGGGCATCATGTATAGAAATGCAATAACTTTAATCATATGTGCCAGTTTTTTCATTTCTATACAAGATGCCCCGTATAGACTAGTTCAACCTTTAAAACTTGTACCCTGTCCTCTCCTCGGTTACACTGAGTTTTGCCTCGGAAGGAAATAACTAAAAATGTCAAAAAGTAACAAAAAAAAAAAATTACTTATTCAAACCCAAATGGTTTTTATTTGTCTGCATTTATTTTTACCCTTTTTTTTTCATAGACTTTTTATTTTATTTATTTTTTTTTTTTAATGAGAATATTTCCAACATTTCAAAATAATAATAATAATATGGGGTTTTCTATAATCCTTTTTTAAGCATAGTTTTTTTTAAAGGAAATTTAAATTCTTCAATCATTAGGTTTACCTTTGTTATTAGTACATTCCAATTTTGTGTCCTGGGAAGGACAGTTTAGGTTGGATTCACAACATAGGCACTGCACATCTTTCTTTCAATTCCAAAGGTTTTAATTTTTATTCATTCTGCGTGTGTTTAACCCAATATAATTTGGTTTGTAGCATAAGGTCAGCACAACAGAGGGATATCATGTAATGTGTACCTGCCACCTGCAGATCAAAAGTTGTTTTGTTCAAAAGCCAGGCAAAATGGATAAACTTATTTGATTTTGGGTGTACTGAGGGACAGTTGTGCAGTGCCTAGGCGCTTCCCACCTTAATCCCAAGATAGGGATTGAACCTTGGGAGGGAAACCTTGATCCCAAGATAGGGATTGAACCTTGGGAGGGAAACCTTGATCCCAAGATAGGGATTGAACCTTGGGAGGGAAACCTTGATCCCAAGATAGGGATTGAACCTTGGGAGGGAAACCTTGATCCCAAGATAGGGATTGAACCTTGGGAGGGAAACCTTGATCCCAAGATAGGGATTGAACCTTGGGAGGGAAACCTTGATCCCAAGATAGGGATTGAACCTTGGGAGGGAAACCTTGATCCCAAGATAGGGATTGAACCTTGGGAGGGAAACCTTGATCCCAAGATAGGGATTGAACCTTGGGAGGGAAACCTTGATCCCAAGATAGGGATTGAACCTTGGGAGGGAAACCTTGATCCCAAGATAGGGATTGAACCTTGGGAGGGAAACCTTGATCCCAAGATAGGGATTGAACCTTGGGAGGGAAACCTTGATCCCAAGATAGGGATTGAACCTTGGGAGGGAAACCTTGATCCCAAGATAGGGATTGAACCTTGGGAGGGAAACCTTGATCCCAAGATAGGGATTGAACCTTGGGAGGGAAACCTTGATCCCAAGATAGGGATTGAACCTTGGGAGGGAAACCNATTTCCAAAAGGCAGCAGAAACTGCAGGAGTGAGAGATTTAAAGGTCATGTCTCATGTCACTAGTGGTCTAAAAAAAATAAAGGGTGATAACTATCACCGTTTACACCAAGTAGTCCTGATATCTACTGTAGTCACAATTGCAATCAATCTTGCTCTTTGAGACTTATTCACTGTAATTGTATAAATATAGTGTAAGTAAAAGAGTAAGCAGTTATTGGTTTTTAATGCTTTGGCTAGACAACTTTATTTCCTCTTAAAATTTGGACACATCGTATTTACTTACACACACAACATCGTATTTACTTTTTTTAAAAACAATTACTAGAACAAATTTTCTAGGTCTATTGTGTCCAGTTATTAATCATTGACATAGAAGTAGGAGAATCTACCCAGATATTAGGCATTAGGCATATAAAGGGTAGATATTATCCCTGCTGGGTCACGTTTAGTAATACCCTTGGGCAGTTTACAAGTTAATTAACTGATTATTACTGTGAGGTTCTTTGCTTATGCAACTCTCACAAACTGTTTTCATTATACGAAATGTTAAGATAGTTCTGTGCAGTTCCAACACATTGGTAGGGTAGAGGCTATAATAGTGTAACCCTTTTCTCTTCCATTTCTTAAGCTGCTATTATTATTACTTATTCAAACCCAAATGGTTTTTATTTGTCTGCATTTATTTTTACCCTTTTTTTTCATGGACTTTTTATTTTATTTATTTTTTTTTAATGAGAATATTTCCAACATTTCAAAATAATAATAATAATATGGGGTTTTCTATAATCCTTTTTTAAGCCTAGTTTTTTTTAAAGGAAATTTGAATGAAAGACAGTTATGCAGTGCCTAGGTGCTTCCCACCTTAATCCTCCTTCTCATGGTGAACCCAAAATAGGGATTTTAGCAACACACGGTAAATCTGATCAAAAGAGAATTAACTGCTCCCAACAATCTGTTAATGAATAACAATTTGATATCAATTTGTAGCATTAACACTCACATACACAAAAATTAACTGATTCTTTTTTAGATTGTTACTCCCATTATAAAGACAGAAGTGAAATATTCCTTTGTCCCAAAGTACATTGGATTAATCATCCCTTTGTCTTACTAGTTATTCAGGCAAACGAATGAATAAATAATTATATCCATTTATATTTATATTTCCATCCATTTATATTTATATTTTTAAAAAAAACATATGGGAAGGGGAGTAACAATCGAAAGAAGTACTAAAATCAATACTTAATTTCCTAATAGTTGAGAATTTAGGGTCAGTGCATATTTCACACTGATGACATCAAAGGATAATGCATTAAGTTGCTAAATAAATTAATAAAAAAAATTTACTTTTTGGCCAGTTTCACACTGGTTTGTGACGCCAAAAACTGAAATTTAAAGCGCACAGTAAGAGCTTAAACTTTCAGAATCGCTGCCCAGTGTGAAACCACTCATGGGACTGTTATTAATCTTTCTAATATATCCTTTAGAGAAACAAAACGCAAAAATAAGGGTTTTGATTAGCCTAACTCTCTCCTCAATCAACTGCCTAGCATAACTGAAAACAATAATTTCTTACACAATAATTAATTTCAATAAATCTGCGTTTGCCAGATATATGTCTACGTCTACTTCTTACCTTTTTGTGCTATTTACATTAAACTTATTTTGTTCTTCATAAAGCATCCTCAATCATTCATTTACATAATATATTTTACATGGTAGCGTTATATTAAAAGTTGGATTTTGGTTACACTATAACAAATAATTTATTTATTCCTATAAATAAGCTCAATGGGCTTATTTTTTTTACTAAGCTAAAAATAATATAACTTTAAGCTGCTATTTTGTCTCCTCTTCCGTTTCCTTATTGATCAAAACCACAGGAAATGGGTCAAGAGATGGTTACATTTTGTTTCCTCATTTTTTTTACGTTTCAGAGTAACAATTTCTGTATAGTTTCGAATTTTTTCCATTTAGAAGTTTCGAGACTGATAGACAGATGAACGACACGATGGGCAAATATTCACGTATAATGTTCCTTTGGCCCTTTATGGGCCAAAAGTCTTTAGAAATGTAAGTAATGCAAATAGTTCATACTATGCTGCTTTAATTATTTATCGCATATTAAAAAGGTTGGAGCTGTTTTGTTTTAATGCTTTAAGTGTTTTGAGCTTTTTGTAATGAAGTATTTAATTTTTGAATCTGTATTTAGGACAATAATAATTAATCACAAAAAAATAAATATTTTATTGAAATAATACTCCTAATTTAGTTCAATAAAAATATCAATGATAGTCCAGGAGGTAGCATACAAAAAAGTGTATGACTAACTTCAAGCTAGAAATTTGTGCAGAAGTAAATGTTTTGGTGCCTTTTAAGAATATGTGGTCGGCTAATTTCGTCTGCGGGACATAGCTTGGCAATAGGTATTTGAAAAAAACAAACCAGTGGAGAGCGGCCATGTCCTGACCTTTTTGGTGGACAATGTGAATGATCCTGAGTACTAAATTAGTCAGTAGACCAAAAACCAAGTTTATGGTAGTCCGTCAATTAATTGGCCTCTTTGATTTTGAGTAATATTTGACTAACTAACCTATAAAGCGACGAATTATCATCAACTTGATTTATTGTCTACAAATTAATTTCGAACTCAGGATCATAAAAATCACATTGTCCACCAAAAAGGGTAGGACATGGCTGCTCTCCATACCTGTTTATTTTTTTCGAATGCCTATTGCCAAGCTATGTGCCGCAAATGAACTTAGCCGACCACATTTTCTTAAAAAGCACCAAAACATTTTACTTATATACAAAATTCTAGCTTGATTTTATTCAGACACTTTTTTGCACGCTATCTTCTGGACTATGAGGAATACAATTTGAAATTGATATGCTTTTTTTTAGATTTAAATGTAAAATATAGGTGGCTATTGTGCTGATAAGGGAACTAACTGATTTAAAAGCTTAATTCAGTGGTACCTGAAGTGTCCATAAGAGTGTTTCAGCAGGCTTTCAGAAATACCTAATATAGTTGTTTAACTGTTTTACTGACAGATTTTACATAGTTGTTTTAAAATAAGACTAACTTGTTCTAAAACTTGGAGCAATAAGCATCTCATTGTTTCAGCGCTCTTTACAAAATTATGAAATTCTAAAATTCCTGTGAAAAAAGTGGGAACCAATGGCTAATTCCTTTGAAGATATACCTTACGATTAGATATGTACATAATATAGTTTCCTAATGAAAAATGAAAATAATATATTCTATAAATACTAATCTGCATAAATATATATACATATCAAAAATTAGAAAAGACATCTTTTGAATTTTTTCATATCAATTTTTTGATGGAGATATCTTATATATACTTACTATTTTCAGGAAAGAGACAAGCATTCTTACAAGGGGTTAAATTTTTCAAATTTGACTCTTCAGTTAAATGAATTTGCATTTATACTCGTCATACCCCCCCCCCCCCCCCNCAAAAAAAAAAAATGAAAATTTTAAACTTTTTTTCAAACAATAAAAGGGAAAGGGTCTATAAAAATCAAATGTTTAATCTCAGCTAAGGGCCGTGAAAGTACAAGGTTCTACTCACCACTCAAGCTTCCATTCTTTGGAACACAGCCACCTTATACACACTCAGCTAAATTTATAAGCATACAGCCGAACTTATAAGCACACGCCCTAACCAACTACTGGCCAACTACAGGGTCACATTTCTCTCCCTCAACAACACACTAAATTCTGTCACTGATCCAACTGATCTCGATCCATGGGAGTCCAGCCTTTAAATACCTGTCAAGTCTGGACTTCACTGTTACAGACCTGTTATGAGTGGGTAATAAACAGGACTCACATTGAAACAACCCAGCAGGTGGTGCTCAACTCTGTTGTGGGGAGTTTATATTAGTACCGTTGCACCCTGCTATACTCGGCGGTGATTATGATACGGGCTTTCAGCAGAGTACACTTTCATGCTTGTCTTTCCTCGTAACCAAGGGGCCACCTAAGGGGGGGGGGCAGAGTTTTGAGATGCCAACTGCTTTTTTGAGATGCTAACAGAGTTTTGAGATGCTAACTAAATTAGAAGGAAGTTAGATTTGAGACCGGTCTTAGGTTTTTTCACTAGTTACCTCTTAAATTATTATACACACATGTCATTCCACATTGTCTCATGTATCTTTGTGTTTTCTTCCTTGTGGTATCAACAAGATAGTAATAAATAAGATGCTCATCTTGCCAAAAATTTGTTCTCACCTTTCATGCATGAATTTTTTGAGCACATCCTCCACATCTCAGAAATACCTTTTTTTTTACAATGTTTTTTTGGGAAAATGTCCAGCTGAAGATGTTACTACAGTAAAACATATCAGAAAAATAATCGACATACTGTCAAGAAGGTACCTTCTTAGTACGCACCTTCTTAAACTATTGACTAATGCATATGATTTAGTAACATCTGAATGATCCTTATAAATAAATTCAATTATTTACATCTATTTTCCTTTTTATTTGATTTAGATTTAAATGTAAAATATAGGTGGCTATTGTGCTGATAAGGGAACTAACTGATTTAAAAGCTTAATTCAGTGGTACCTGAAGTGTCCATAAGAGTGTTTCAGCAGGCTTTCAGAAATACCTAATATAGTTGTTTAACTGTTTTACTGACAGATTTTACATANCTCCCTAAAGCCCCCCCCCCCATACGCACATCAACTTGGTTGTCCAACTATGTCTCTCAACCTGGTTAATCAACATCAAAAAAAGTTGAACAACACTGAACAACATCACTTGAGAGAGAACCAGCATACAGAGATCCCAGCATAAAGTGAAACTATACCCGAATAGTTTCGTTCCTGTGTCTGTCTATCACTCTGTACGGTTCCAATAACTTTTGAATCAAAAGATAAAAACATAAGCTCCGCCCACCAATATCAAAAGGGTTTTAATGTCTTTCAACATGGTTATTCAACTTGTGATTTGGTCTCTCAACCTGTCCATACACACTTCAACTTCAACGTCAACTCAACCAAGTTGGACAACAAGTTGTTGAGTGCATGGGGGCTTTTAGTGTAGAGTGTAAAGAGACATATGGTAGCTATGACCTTTTGCGTTTTGAGGAGAGAGGAATTGTGTGTAAGGATGCCAATAGTACAATCATTTCAAAATTAAAAGTTGCTTTAATGACAGCTAACAAGGCGAAGCTACAAGGACAGACAAAATATGTCCTTCCGCTGGGGACTCTGAGTTTCATTTGAAGGAAACAAGCTTCATAGCTAGATCATTTACCTGAAATAGTGGAGTTTCTCCCTTCTTCTTCAAAAATAAATTAACAAAAACTTATTTTTTTAAAACTAAGAAGATGTCTGTTGTACTAAATCTTCAGAAACTTTTTGCTTACATTAATAATAATACAGTTGAACCTCGCTTACACGACCCTCAATAACACGGAACCTCAATTACAAGTGCAATTTTCAAATCCTCTTGAAATTGCCATAACACATTATGTCCCCTCAACAAAAAGAGCTCCTCGATAACAAGACTGTTTCCCTAATCCCTTGAGACACTGCTTATCGAGGTTCTACTGTAATAAACTCCTATTAAAATATTGCTAAACATGTTGTTTTGAAATAAAGATTTGTTCGTATGATTTCAGGGATTATTATTTGACCTCAGCAAACTGGGTTGACAATGAGCAAGTCTCGGCAATCTGGCTTAATAGAGCTCAAAACTTGAGTGTCATCAGTGTATGTAGCTCTCCCAAGTGGATTTGCCAAGAGGTAATTCTCTTCTCCTTAAGTTAAGGAGGATTTTTATATAATTTGTTATCAAAACATGTAACTGATGTTGTTATATGGGCAGTTTGTTTCTGATTGTAAAGTAAAAACTATTTCTTTACTTGAGCTACTATAGTTTTATTCATAGAAGAATACTTGCTTATATTCAATTGCTGGATCTGAAGATCTCTGGATTCGTGGTTGAGACTTTATAGGGATTTGTTGATATGATTGATTATATAAAACATTACTAGTTTTTTACTACGTTTTTATTATCTTGATTTCTTTTTTGTTTGTTGTTTGTTTGTCCAGTGCAAATCTTGCAATGGTTTTTTAACTAACTTCCCGGGTAGCTAGACATTTGAAACTTTTAGAATAGCTCAGAACACGATAACAATGCATTATTTTATACTTTTAGTCATCTTTCAGCAAAATTTAATTCAGTTTTAGCAAAGTTTGCTGTATGGAAAGCTAGTTCGGATAAAATCCGCAAGTTATTTTATTTGTTTTGTCATATCCCATATTTACAATCTTCATTTTGACAGGTTTCAAATTTATGATTTATGACAAAAAATTTAAAAACGTAGTTTATAAAAAGTTATTTTTATCTTGCAATTATGTTATTTATTTTCTTTATTGAAAACTTTCTTTTTTGTTGGCCTATGTAGTGTTATTTGTTTTTGTATGATTGAATAAATAAACTTCTTTAAAAAGGTCTTTTGAAAGGTTTTATAAAATACGAGTTCTTTTAAAGTTAATAGACAATATGGGAAAACATAAAAAAAAATAAAATAAAATAAAATAATAATAGACCTGGAATTCATCAGGGAGCAAGTTGTGACAACATCTGAAACTATAGGCCTTTATAAACAGATGCTTGAGAATGAGAAGCATTCTCTCTAGCATTCTTTTCAGATTTTTTTGGCTTGATGCTATAACAATGAGAACAGACTGCATTGATTTAACTAATCCTATTTGTATTTCAGGTTCACGTTGAAAGAGCCCCTGAGAACGGTTGGGTTGACATCCAGAGAGATGTGGTGTTCTCTATGAGTGGTGGGAGCCTTCTAACTACTGCTCAGGTATTANCTGGTCAGAGGCACCTTTATGTAGTGAAGGATCCTATCTCAGATAAGAGATCCAGGCCTCACTGTATTACCTGTGACTTCAAGCGTTACCTCAACGCTACTATGAGACTACATTATGTCAACTGTACTTATTTTAATGCCTACATACCTCCTTCAGATAGTGAAGGTAACTATATTTTATTACTACTGTTTTAAAACAATAAAGCTTATTATAATTTTAGGGGACATTAAGGGTTTAACTGGAGAAATTTAACAGATTTTAATTAATAATATTCTCTTAACGTAAACTGGCTAATTTGTTTATTTTAAATCACAAAGCAGCTTTCAGCCTTTATAAAGGGCCATCATCAATGCCGGAATGTGGAAGAATTATAGTTACATTATATGAATGAAAAGTTTATGATTGAGTCTGTTATTCTACCTCATATCGGACATCAAGGTAAGACCACCACTACACACTCTACTTCTGCCAAATTCCGGCACCGATGATGGCCTTATGAAGGCTGAAAGCTGCGTTGTGACTTAAAATAAACAAATTAGCCAGTTTACGTAGAGAGACAATTTATATTATTCATTAAGATGACTTCCATAGATGTTCCCATATCTTCAAGTTGTTAAAGAATTTTATTTTGATGATATTATTTTTTGGAATAAAACCAACAAATAAACATAGGCAATTTCCAAATCAGAGAAGAATTAGCTTGAATATGACACAATTATGGAAATACATCGTGGAAAAATCCTTCATACAATTATATTACCTATTTGAAATAATGATATGCATTTTAATATTTTTCCTTAATTTTTGTAGGAGGTGTAAGGCAGTATGTCATAGAGTGTCAAGGTCCTGGTATACCCCTGGCTGGAGTACACAGGGCGTCTACACATCACCTTGTGCGGCCGTTATATAATTCAAGAGCCAAGATTTGGCCCAGTTTGAAAGAGCTAGCTCTACCATTAACTCAAACGTTTGAGTTGATCCTATCTCATGGCAAGAAAGCTGTTTTTCAGCTTTTACTTCCTCCCTCCTGGAGAGAAGAACTGAGAGATGCAGCCTTTCCAATGCTCGTAGAGTTGTAAGAATCCCTTGTTAATTATATTTTCTTAAATTATAAGAATTCAGGTTTATTTGTCATTTACTTCTATTTTTACTGTGATAGTACAAGTAAGCGCCTATTCCTTTAGTTTAATATTTGAAAAGTATAATGAAAATTTTATATTTTCTAATTTAGTTTTGGTTTTTACACAAAAAATTGTAAACTAACACAAATGTTTAACAATTTCTGATGACCCATTCTCCAAACAAAAACCATTTTAATCTATAAACCATATACTAAAACTTACGGACGCCTAGTGTGGCAAAAGGAAGTGAGAAAAATGAATGTTTAATCAAAAAATGGGGAAAAAAAATGAAAATTCGGAGAGAAAAAATAAGTGCAGGAAAAATTATAAAATCTCATTGTTTTCAAAAGCATACCAAACAATTACTTAATATGCGTTTACTTTGACAAAATAAACTCAAGAGGAGACGAATTAAGAACTCTTTTGGCTGAAAATAGGCCAAAAAAAGTGAGATGAAAATTCCATATTGAGTAGAAACTCAAATTAATAGAAAACTGTCTGCACAGTTTCATGAGCCAATGATGACTGGTGGGACTAGCCACAATCATTTACCAGCTAGGCATTAGAGATCTTATTAAAGACTTTTCCTAAATTAAGGAAAGGAAGGTATTAAACAGCCAAAGAAGTTTAAAAGAAAGAATCTAAAGTACCACTAGTTATAAGAGATATTTAATGTGAAATAAAACATAATAGTCCTTATTTAGTTATTTCATTTTTGATGTGTTCTGCATTAAATACAAGTTCTTTTATATCTAATTCATTAATTTCTTCTAGCCTGGATGAAAAAGGGATAATAGTAAAAGGGAGAGGCGGGGGCTGCATTTTTTAATTCTCGTCTAGGGCAGCAAAATACAAATAAATTATGTCCATTTCATAAATTAACTCTTCCAGTTCCAAATTGAACCTGATCCAACCAACAGTAATTGCCAAGAGTCTATCGACCTTAGAATGCTGAATTTATTTTATTTTGTTTACCTTGGTTGTTTGGAAATTTTAAAGCTATTTTTCAGTCAATTATTATTTGGCATATCCATACTGGTAAATTGTAAATTATACATTACTGATATAATTTATTTAGATGTACATTTGTGGGGAGTGATAGTTAGTCTCTTGATTTTTGCCTGAATCTTTCCTCTTTCTCCTCTGACCAGGCAAATAGATTCAATTTAATTTTACTTCTATTTCTTTTGTACTTTTTTATAGTGACGGGAGACCAGGTTTGGACTCGGTGAACAGTAAATTCCAGTTAGACTGGGGTACTTACCTGTCGAGTTACTTCGATCTTGTCTACGTCAAACTCGATATTATTGGATCTGTTGGCGAGGGTTCTAGATCAGCCAACGTCAGGCTCAATAACCGACAGATTCAAGATCACATCACCGCTATCAAGTAACTGCATTTTAAAAATATATAAATAATTAATAAACAACATTTATACTACTAATATAATTTATGTAAAAGTAATATTCTAAATTTTAGATTCCTTCTTGTTGTTTAATGTATAAATTCGTGTTACAGAGCTCTAATTGAGAAGTACAATTATATAGATAGAACTCGAATAGCAGTTTGGGGGAGAGGCTATGGTGGATACATGACAACCATGGCTCTCAGTATGCAGCATAAACTCTTTAAATGTGGCATAGCGATATCTCCCATTACAGACTGGATATATTACAGTGAGTATAGCAATGTTAAATTTTATCTTTATATATAGCCAACAAGGGGCCATCATATCTCACACTACGCATCTAAAAGATTGGCAAAGAAAAATTTTATTGAATTGCAACTCACTTACCTCACTTAACATAATGTCTAGGTTTATGTGTGTGGCACAACACATGTTTACCATATTTATACACTAATATAAATAATAACAATAACAAATAATAATAATAATAATAATACAAGATTTGAAGATGTAAATGGACCCTGAATATTTATGTCTGTAGCCCCTCAGGTTTACCATATTTGAGAATTTTTTTTTTTTAGTAAATTTTATTATTTTTTATTTGGCTATGTTGTCCGTTTGGTCGGAAGTCATGAGAGGGAGCAATGTAGGTGTAAACCTTTTATAGAAATTTCCGCATTTTTGGTATAAGCGTCCAGACGGTCATTCTGTTTTTTCTGCACTCTGTTGTTGGAGGTCGTTGTGGATAGACCTCATCTCTGCAGAGGCCCACCGGTGGGTGTAAAACGTTGTCATTAATGAGCATGTAATGTAGCTCAATTAAGTCAATTTATGTAGTTTTAGTTCTTCTGTTTCTTAGAGAAGGTTTGTGTGTGTAAACCATACAGTAAATTATTTAATTTTAATTCAATTTTATTTCTATGAGAACACCCTCAACTTGCAGATAAATTCGGCCCTTATGGTCTATTGGTTTTTAGCTCTACTATTTAATTGATCTATTGATCTTTAACTGCATTGTATTTATACCATGCTATTGAATACATAGTCCAAAACTTCCAGACATTTGATTCCAAATGTATCACATTCATCACTTAACTTTGTCAATTTAAAATATTTTTAAGAAATTATTTATTAAAATATTATTCATAAAATATTTTAATTCAAATAACTTATATTTTATAAACAAGTTTCGTTTTCACCATGTTTTCGACCATGTGAGTAAAGTCAATTTTTGTTAGTATATTTTAAAATATTTAAGCAAAGTTTATGCAAACTGTTGTTAAAATAAATTTATTTATTCAATTTTTAAGTTTTTGGTAGTACTCATACTACGGAAAGTTTAAATTTTAATTTAAATCAAATTATAATAAATTTATTGTGAAATGAGATGATTAATATTTTATACTAAGGTTGTATTATCATTTATTACAAAAAGGGTTCGTATAAAGAATTATGTTCTTGTAATAAAATTATTATTTATTTTTTTATTATTATAAGAGTAATACCTGATTTTGGCGCCCGGACAGGGACTATAAGTGGAACGCCGTATTTTGGCGCATTCGTCCAGGGACTTTTTGTATTACCGTATTTTTACGCCCGTTTTACAGGTTTTTAGTTTAAGTAATGCTACATTTGATATAAACCAAAACTCTTTTTTAGTAAGTTAGTATTGTTTACCTATTTACTTATTATATTTTCAGATTCAGCAGTTTCAGAGAGAGTGCTTGGAGTGCCTTTAGAGAACTATAAACTTTACGTAGAGATGGATGCAACACAACATAGTAAACACATTAAATCTAAAACCCTCTACCTGGTGCACGGTGTTGCTGATATATCAGTACCTTACGTTCACAGCGTGGCCTTGGCAAGAAGTCTAGCCCAACAGGGAATACTCTTCAGGTACCAGGTATAAAAAAATATATATTTATATATATATATATAGATTATATTTATATTCAAAATTATAACTTAAGTTTAACTTTACCAATTTAGTTTGAATTTGGTTAAAATGTTTTACTAATGGTCTGGATAAGTCCATTGAGCAGTGTTATCCATGCAACTTTTTGCAGGTAACGCTCATGTAAACATGAGCTTTAAATTTAGAATTGGAATATTAGGACAGGAATAAATTCCTCCTTTATCTTTTCAATGGGACAAATATTTTTTAAAAATATATCTTTTTAGTAAATCCCAAAGCGATATCACTCTGAAATTATATAGATTGTAAGATCCTTTAAATTGGATCTAAGCGTCTTAAAAAGAGAAAGCAATATTTTACGTTCTAACGTATCAATTTTAATAAAACTTAATTTTTTATAGCATCTAAACTAGAATTTAAACTGGCATGTAAAATTTTAACTGGATAAAAAAAGAGTTTTTGTCTAGTGTTGAGGTATATTTAAAATAATAGTTGAAAGGAGCTAAGGGTTGATTAAGGTTCTCGTAGGGGTGCAGATGAAAGGGCCTGGTTCCCCTCTACTACCCTCCTCTACTTCTTATTATCTTTAACTATGACAATCATTATGATTAACAACTATTTTCTTAAAGTTTATCGTAATACGTTTGGTTAATGAGAGAGCCATGTGATGCCTAGTAATATTTATAACTTTAAATTATGATCAAGTTTATTTTACATGGACGATCTTAGTGATAATCACTGATAAGTAAGTATAACATAAAGTAAATTAATTTCACTTTTTTATTATTTGTCACTTTTTTATTGTTTGTTTTTATTTTGACTAATTAATTCCCTTTTGTTTCATGTGAGCAGAGTTATGCAAACGAGGGTCACGATTTAAGCGGTGTTTTAGAGCATCTCTACACTTCTTTAGAAGACTTCCTTTCACAGTGCCTTAACCTACCCAACAATGATAAGGAAGACAACTAATTAGGACATATAGACTACTGATTTAGGTAACACGATAAAATAAATTATTTAACAAATAAAAAAACTACATAGGAGGTAATAAAACAATTGTTAGAGTATTGAACGAAAATAAATTTACTTAGAGGGTTCATGTTGTTGTTTTTGATAAATAAAACAATGGAAAATATGTGGTAGCATTCAAATGCGAACATTTTATATAATTTTATTAATAAAATCATGCTAGAAGGAATTAGAGAGAAATATTATGTTAAATATATACAGGGTGGGCCAATAATTTTTTGAGCACTTATAGCTCAGCTTCTATAGTAGATAGAGATAAGGGGCTTTCGGGGTCTGAAAACTACATTCTTCTACTTTAAATTTCATATCTATAACTTTAAAAACGATTAGGTAAAAGCCATGCAATGACGGTTTGAAATAGGGTCCTTAAAAAAGTCGTTATCCGGGTAGTGATCTTGTCTGATATTTTAGTTTTGATAGAATAAATTACCATATGGTGGAAGGGGGGAGGGGGTCTTGTTAGGTAAGTGGGAGAAGTCCCTCAGTGTTATAACAAACATTGAAGATGGGTAAAGCACAATTTTTCCAGATATTAAAGATCAAATGCTAAATTGCACGTTTATGCAAAATGTTACCCCGCTCCANCAAACAATTCAATACGAGAAGAATTGCCCAGACTTCAGACAACATTGTGTTTAACACATATCTTTAATGTTGGTTATAACACTGAGGGACTCCTCCCACTTACCTACAATGACATCTCCTCCCCCCTCTTCCACCATATGGTAATTTATTCTATCAAAACTATAATATCAGACAAGATCACTAACCGGAAAACGACTTTTTTAAAGACCCTATTTCAAAAAAAAGTAGAATAATGTAGTTTTCAGACCCTGAAATCTACTATAGAAGCTGAGCTCCATATCTCTATCTACTACAGAAGCTGAGCTATAAGTGTTCAAAAAAGTGCGGGTTTTTTTTTTGGCCCACCCTGTACAGTAGGACCCCAGTCATCCAGACACATAGGGATCCGAAACCTTCGGTAATCCGGACATTGCATGAAGGTTGCATGCCCTCAACGATAGAAATTATGAAAGCCTCTTAAGGAAATAGGTACTAGAGTGGCAGTTTGGCTGCCACTCAGAAATTACAAGCACTGTGATGATAATGATGATGTTACCCCTTTTAACCCTGTTGAATGTTGAAATTTCTCACTCTGAGGCTACGGTGGCACTTAACACTTAACTTCAGAGGGCTTGAGGGATTGCAGAAGGATTGAGAGACCCCACATTTGAGTTAAAAAAGGTCCCACAAAAACAAAATCATTGACTTTTTTTTGGAAAATTATAGGAATGTACATGTTCTTTTATTTCATATGTAAATTACATATCACGCTCATGCTGTACATTTAATTCATCCATACATTTGTTAACACAAAAACAGTTCCTATTTTTTTTTTTTTTTTTTTTTGAGGTGTAATTTTTTTTTTTGAGGTGTAATATATACCTTTTTTTAAAGTGTTTTACATTATTTTTTTTAAAAAATCGCGCTGTCTAGACAACCCTGAGCCTAAATTCGTCCTGATTACCAGGGTCCTACTATATATGTGTATATATTAAGAAAAAATGTATTGAGTTTGTGATTGGATTTATCACCCTTGCCACCATTCACTCTGTCAATTCAGTATCCAGGTTATCACTGGTCCAACAGTATTAATTTTTAGTGTTGCTTGACATTTATATACAGTTTTAATTATTATTTATTTACTAAAATAGTTAATAAAGCTCTAATGTTGACCAAATTTAAAAGCGTCATAATTAATTTTCCAAGTTTTCAGCCACTTGATTTTCAACTAGGATTAAATATATTTTGATTCTCTCAACGGCACTTTTAAAGAAAGGGGCCCCCACTTTTTTTAATCTAATATACTTTCTTACAACTTAATACACACTTTTTTTATATAATAGTGTGATATTTCTTTGTCCCAAAGCATATTGGATTGAATATTCCTTTATCTTAATAGGTAGTTAGACTAAGGGATATAAACTCTTTTGTATGAAAAACAAAAATGGGGGCTCTTTTCTATAAGAGTACCCTCTCTACTTCCTTTCTACTCCGGTGATTACGGTATAACCGGTAATTAGCATACAGTGGTTTTTAAATTACATTATAATTTAATTTTTGTCCAAAAGGCACCCAAAAGTTTAACCATCAGTTTTTTAATCTTCAAAAAGTTTGATTTATTTTCTATTTATTTGAAGAAAATCATTTATATTAAGTATAAGCTGCATTTTCCATTATGAAAGTTATGAGAACTTTTAAAAATCCTCTAAATAAATGTTTATCAATTGGCCTGATTTATGTAAACTATGGTATACTTTTTTTTTTCTTTTTCTTTTTTTTTTTTGTTAATGTATTAAATTTTGATTATAA
>KZ651900.1:164737-180815 GCA_001010745.2 Gerris buenoi
AATTTAAAAAAAAAAAAATGTTTTTTATTACATAATGCTATTAAAAAATCATTAAGGAAAATAAATCTGAGGAATGACAACAAAATCAAAAAATACAAAAATGATCAATATAAAATAAATCTCATAAATTTCAGACACTAAATACATTATATCTGCCCCCATACACATAAACTATATATTATTAACTTTACTTTATTGAAAAGTATTTAAATATAATATTTTATTAACTTCTTTACAATAACTAATACAAAATAAAATAATACAACGGCACCTATAAATTTCTGCGTGTAGATTTTACACAACACAAAATTTAAATATTTAATATATGTTGAATGTTTGCTGCAAATTGATATAAGTGGTGTTATATAAGAAAATTATTTAAAAAAATGAATTTTGTTGTTTTATTTATTTTTATAATCACTATTAGCATTTTTTCCCTAAGGACTTTAAAAATGAAGTTCGAAGCTGTTTATAACTCACATGCAGATTCAAGGTGGAAAAACTGTATTACCCCTTTTAGCAATGCACTACCCACTTAGCAGGCCAATAGACCCATAGAGTGAGTACCTTTACATTGGAAAAATAACATTACTTCTTCAAAAGTTGAAATGGCTAAGCCAAAGATTTTCTACCTCATTTGATTCATAGCATAAACTCATGGACAAAAAAAATGGCAAAATGTGATTCTAAATTATGCTGGTGTTCAAGGGTTACATACCGTAAAATCTCGTGTATAATACGCACTTTTTTACCTCTTTTTTCCTTCCAAAATCGGTGAAAAAAAAACAACAAAAAACTTTGTTTACAACTTAAATAAAAAAAACAAACGTAAACACACTATTTGATTTTATGTCATTTATCTATTTCATAAGAAGACACTTAGTTTTCTTAGAAAATAGACCCCTTATTAGCCATCTGACCTAAAAATATTACGCTACAAATATTGGAAATAGCATATAAAATGAGCAAAATATATCATTAACTAGGTGAGTATTATACACGATTTTTTTTATAAAATTTGACGGAAAAGTCGGATGCGTATTATACGCGAATATTTAATTTTCCCCAAATTATAGCTCAAAATTTTGCCTGCGTATTATACACGGGTGCGTATTATATGCGAGATTTTACGGTAATANTTTAAATATAATATTTTATTAACTTCTTTACAATAACTAATACAAAATAAAATAATACAACGGCACCTATAAATTTCTGCGTGTAGATTTTACACAACACAAAATTTAAATATTTAATACTAATTTTTATATTTGTGCAATGTATTTTGTTTTATAATAAACTTGTAAAATACAGTTGTATAAGAGAGCCAACATAGTCAAGACCGTGTATAAATCCCAGAGAGATGTAGAATTATTTTTTTATAATAATATTACTGGTTTTAAAGAAAGATTCATAGTTTTTGATGACTATGGGATAAATAAAAAGGAAATTAGCAAATGAACTAATTATTTAATTTTAATGAAAATAATGTTTGACGAGGGTTTGGAGTATTTGAGATACACATAGAATTCTTAATGAAACCATAGTACCGACACGTATTGGCAGCTTTTGCAGTGGACAATTCAGAGTGGAACAGTACTAATGGGTTCAAGATCCTAGGCACCACAAACTATCCCTCGCTGCATTTTTTTTACACCAGCAGCACTTTTTATCTAAATTTTCTTATTTATTCTAGCTTCTTTGTGATGGTTTAAACTCATTTTTTAATAAAATATTGATTGTCGCACATTATATCATGCAAAATTCTTTGATTTTTTGAATAAAATAATTATTAATATACAGTTGAGTCTCTCTAATCCAACACATATGGGACCATACCATGTCAGATTACTGGATGTTTGATAATATAATAATTAAATTATTTAAACAGAAACCGGACAATAAAACTAGTGTTTATTAGAGATATGAGTGTAGATGCACGATGAACAAACGACTGATGGTTTGTTTTTGTTTACCCTAAAGCCTCTGTGTTCCCAGTTTTTCCCTCTTTTAGTTATCTTATCTTACAAGTGGCAAGAGGGGAAGGGGACCTCAGCCTCATTACTGGATGTGCCAGACTGCCAGACTACAGACAAAAATCTATGCCTCTACCTAGCAAATGTGACAAGGAAACCCTGAAAGAAAACCACTTTTACTAGAAATCTATCTAATATAAATAAAATCCAAGAGATGTCATTAAGTGGCCACATAAATAACTAACTAATGCCATAAAGCATCATTTAAAGTTTGCTTCTAGGATGTAGAAATGTCCATGCCACTCACAATACCATTCCAAGCAAGAAAAACCATGACTAGATATCTTGTCAGCCGCTCTGAGGGTATGTTTCTTATAAGAAGAGTTATTTCGTTATATGCAATGTTGGCACAGCATTCATAAGGCAAGATAACTCATTAATAGTAGCGGTGAAACCCTAATTATCTATTTGAGAGTAATATTTAATTCTATTGAGAGTAATAATTCCTGTCCATAAGGTTCACTTTTGTTACAATGATTTTAAAATTACAACTAGTTTTAAAATAATGAGCCCCTAATTTTAATAATAATGGGAAGGATGATAAAATAGAATAATACATTTTCCCACACAGTTTACAAAAGGCCAGATTTTAGGAAGACAAGGTATTAGTGCCTTGGTATTAGAAGCTCTTGCTTTTTTAGAGGTTTAAGAGTATATAAGCTCTAGTTTTTTTAAGTTGCTTGCACTATGTAGGTTTAAAGTTTTAAACCTATTTTGCTCTTAATGATCATAAAGTTTCAAGCTTTCTGCTTGATAATATTCACCTATATTTGCTTTTCTATGCTCTCCGCAGTCTATATCCCATCTTCTATATGGCCTATACCTATCTAACTTCTTAAATAGTTGCATATAAAACAAATTTAACTGTCATCTTCATAGTTTCTGATAATAAATATTTTTTACCAAAAAAAAAAATTGTAAACCAATTATCACCTCACAAAAAATACAACTTTATAGCTCTTTTTCAAAAATTAGCCCATTCTTTCTTTATTTGTTGATTAGTTATTACAAGATGAAGATCACCCAATTTCCGTAGAAACTGATGAAAATCCCCCTTAATAACTTCCTTGCCTGAAGTTCTGAATCGTACAAAAATCAGTCTTTATCCAGCAAGAATCATTCATAATCTCATATTACTCTATAAATTTAAATTCCTGGCAGTGACAATAAATTAAATTAAATAAAAAAAAGTAACGTAGCATCATCTACATTTAGGATTCAAAGTTAACATTATTAATTAAAAGAGAGAAATAAATCTACAAGCTTTATATTTTTATTGGATATAATTGTAAACATACAGCCATTCGTTCATATCTTATGGCAATAAAATATTATTAAAGAGAGGAGAAAAAATTAAAAAACATAATTGCAAGCATTGTGTTTAAAAATCTTTTGATACTTCAACTAACTCAGCCTCGTTGAGTTCTAAATTTCATAGTAGAACTAAAATAAATGATATTTACACTTAGTATTTTAGTATTATTCTCCTAGAATCTACTGTATTACTTATTATTTATACATAGAGTAGATGGTCCATTCTTTAATAAAGTTGAACAAAAAATACATAATATATACATTAAAGAATTGGAAGATAATATAGTAGAGAAAGGTAAGATGTTGAAACATTTACAAAATATTGATTACAAATATCTAAAAGTACAATTTAAGCACCCTTGGTTTTCCTTAAGAGATGCGATATTTATTTATTCCGGTATTATTATTAATGAACATAATTTTGGCACTTAGGTGTTATAAGTAGAAAAAAAAGTAAAAACAATTACATTTTGAATCGTTGCTTTCAATAATTCCAAAGAAGTTCGGTGACATATTTGTGTACATTTGACTTTTTTTTTCTCTCTATTGTTATGTTATCAATTTTTTTTTCTCATTGATTAGGAACAGTATTTAAAACTGATCTATTCAGTGTTCATAAGTAGCGATAAGGATCATCATGAACACACCGGCAAGAAGAGCTGCGATTTCTTTAACAGATTGCCATAGTTTCGAGTCTGAGAGTAGTTCGGGAATTACGGAGACTGTAGCTATGTAGATGAAACCTCCGGCAGTGAAAGGTAATATCCAACCAGTTGCAGCAACCTCATCTGAAAAAAAAAAACCAAGAATATTTAATTAAAATGGAGTGTGAGATGTTCAAAAATAATGTTTAGTTCTATATCTCTTTCATTGCAGTGGACGTGATAAATAAGTTAAGAAGACATTTTTATTAAAGAAGTCAGACCCAGAGCTGTGAACAAGTATTATTTTATGCCAGACTGTATTTGAATTATCACCTTTGTGGTTAACAAAATAAAAGAGTGTCCTGTTATCATTATACTTAGATAACCCATTGAATGCGTAATCCAATTCATGAACCTACCTTAGTGACTGAATAAAATCTACACGATTTTAAAAGTTTATTTAAAAATAAATAAATAAAAAATTTGGATCCACTGTGGATACAAACGCCAGCGGGCCTGACGGAGCCTTGCAAGATGGAACTACTCGATGCACAAAAATAGAGCTTCTGAGGGCTGAAAGGGAGAGCTTGGATCCACTGTGGATTTATCCGTCACCAGCCTTAGCCAGGCATGAATCCCCAGTGGATTCATCCGTGCTGAATGGGTTAAAATGACCGTTTTTCCAGTCAAAACTATGTTATTAACTGTTCTATAGTGACTACCTGCCAAAAATAACTCTTAACTTACTTTGTAGAAATAACAGTACTTCTTTAGATAAATTCCAGGGGGCTTTTACACCCAAAGACGCAGGCCACTTAGGTTGGCCCATTGAACAAACCCGGTTTAGGGACCAAAATCTTCACACACTCATGTGAGATATGGTCGTTAACCATGACTCCCCTCCTGGTTGTATTACAACCAAGAGTGTCATCATCATGGCACCACTCTTTCGAGGAGCTTCCCATTTGTTTAAACAATGCTGGTTGGACATTGAGCGGGGGAGCCTGGTCTGGGAATTGAATCCAGAGCTGTGGTCAGAAATGTTCACCCATCCGTCTCCTGACCCTGCTCGAGGCTGCTTAACTTGCCTTAAGGCAAGCGCTCTAGTCTCCGAACCACTCAGGCCCCCTCTTTAGATTGTTACCCTCCTATGGTTTTTTTTTTTATAATTTAAATGAATTTGACTAAATAACTAATAAGACAAAGGGATGTTTAGGCAAATGTACTTTGTTACAAAGGAATATCACACTTCTGTTTTTATACGGGGAGTAACAATCTAAAGAAGTGTCAAAATGACATCATGCGTTAAATTAATTTCTTTTAGCGATTAAATTTAAGCTATTATATTAGTTTTTTTTTACTTTATTTGCATTAAAAAATAATAAAAATGTCATAGTTGACATGTGTTGACTGAATTAACCTTGAAGTGAATTATAATGGTCTACTGTAACCCTACGACTTGGTAATTCCATATTTTATTTGGGTTTTCCTTGATTTCATTCATTGATTAATTATTGTTTAAAAAAAAAAAAAAAATACAAGTAAGTTATAAATTAAACAATAAATATAGCTATTATATGATGAAATATAAAATATTTAAAATAATATTTTTAATTTGGTCATAGGGGTTTTTTTTGGTTGAAGTATTATATTAAACCCAAAAATCAAAATAAAAAAATTTCCCTACATCAAAACAAAAATAATCCCACATCAAGACATGTCAATTTCAATATTGTAAAAAGATTTAAAACCTGGTGGGTCTGATATAATACTATATATTATATATTATGATATTAAGGTAAATATGTAAGTCGTATTTGACCCACTTTGACTAAATAACTATTAAGAAAAAGGGATATTTAGTATAATGTTCATTGGGACAAAGAAATATCACACTTTTGTATATAAAAGTGTGATATTCCTTTGTCCCAATGTACTGACTAAATATTCCTTTATCGTAGAAGTAATTTAGACAAAGTGGGTCAGATACGACATATTTACCACAATGCCTGGTAACAATCCCCATTTCTTCCATAAAGATATACATCTGTCTTCGCACCAATTTCTATCCAAGTGGAGTAAATAAATAAAAGTTTACAGATAAATTGTCAAAAAATTAATAGTACTTTGTTTAAAATTTGAAATTACAACAATTTTTAGGGTTTGGATAGTATAGCTTTAAGTTCAATCAAATTATAGTCTGTGCCAAACGAGAGTTAGTGCATTGACAGCGCAGAAAATAGAGTGGCACACAGATTGGCCAACCTCTGAGGGAAAAAATAAAGCCACTTCATTCACCTTCTTATATGGTTATCCAGAGGGCAAACTTGAGCACACACTAACTCTCGTTTGGCACGGACTTTTTTTGTAACAAACATTTTCTTGAGCAGAAATTAGTGGGCTCCTGGCCAAGTGGACTGCTTGATTATATTTGTGCCATTAAAAAACTGCTATAGAAGCTCATCCACGGAGTTGCATAGTGGCAATGGTTAGGTTTATAGATCATCTTCTAGCCACATATCAGGGAAATTAATTACATTTGTTAGTATTTCTGATCAAGACATGCTTTTTGTAAATTATTATTTACAGTAGGCACAGGTAAGTACAAAACTCCAACTGCCTAAGTCAAAAGGTTCATAGTTATCAATAGAGAGGAAGCCAGCGTGGCCGAGGGTCTTAAGGCTCTTGCTCAGCTATCAATAAGTCGAGGCAACTCAAGGTCGTGGGTTCGATCCCGTGCTATGATACTCTGAATTACATCTATGAATCACGGACGGTGCAGGGCAAGGGACACTCCCTATGGGCACTTTTCCCCCACTCATTGATGGGGTCCGATTGAAGTGGGTCCGATCCATGTCATAATAATGTTATTTGTATCTATGGTTCGAGGACGAAGTAGGGCGAGGGACACCCCCTATGGGGACTCTTCCCCCACGTGATGCATGCTTATATAGCTTACTAATGACCACACCATACTCGCTTCAGCGGTACAATGTACAAATGTATAATGTGTGAAGTAGCTGGAACTCTCCACCACGGGGCATAAAAAGGATCTAAAAGATGGCCTAATTGCAAGGTTCGAACAAGCGGTTTGTCCTACCCGTTCAAGTAGGAAGTACTAAACTACTACTGCTAGTTATCAATATGTGGGCTCAATTTTACTTTATCTCAAGTTAGATTTTTTTTTTTTTTAAATGCCTTACCTATTCCTTCGATGAAAAGAGAAATAAAAGTTCCAGTAAGAGCACCCAAAGCAGTGACCAGCTGAAGACTCATAGCCTTAAAAAAATATAAGAATAAATAAATAACACTTCAATTCAAGCAATGATAAATTAGGAATTCAAATTGATCATTTTATAGGAAAAAAACCACAAAAGCTAATGGATTCAAAGAAACTGGGCTCTCACCATAAAATATTTAGTTTTAAATTTAAACCAACTGGTAAAATTTGCTATGAGTAAGTTTCACCAAAGCTCGGTGAAAACAACAGGGTTCAAAGAAACTGGGCTTTCCACATAAAATATTTCACACATAATTGTTGACATAAATATGTAAATAAAATGTTGTCCATGTAACTGAGATAAGTACAACAATAATTAAGAGGTTGAGAGGCAAAGAAGTTCAAGTGACAGACAATTTTAAGAAATCATAGTTTTAAGTTAAATTGTTTTGGCCAAATCCATAATAAGTTTACAAAGTAGTTGATTTTCATGCTGCTATATCGCAAAAGTGATAAGAGATTCATTTGTATTCCCTTGGCCACCAACATTTTATTGCTCATCTATCCATTCCTTCACTTAACTTCATTTCAACAAGAATGTTACTTGAGCCCCTCTATTAGAAGATTTCAATGTTATACAGTTATTAAGAATAGCGGCCCATCCACTGTTATTCTTTCCGTAAGGAAAGGCGATTCCGTCAAGAAAGAGTGTTAGCATATGGGGTTCAAGAGGAAAGAACGGCAGGATTATAATCTTGCAAGATAATCCCGTCGCACCATCCTCTCCATTCTTGTCAACTGATAAGTTTCATGTGGAAGGGATAGAGATATTCCTTTCATTGTGTTTATGGCATCAAACGAAGGGATTGTAGTCACACGACAAGCCTTGCAGGATGGAATGAGCGGATCGCCTCACAGGAAAGTGGTTGTGTGGACGGTAATGAACATGATTATCAATCATTCCGTGCTTTCCTTCACGATCAAGAAAAAGGAAAGAGTGTAAGAAAAGAATGACAGTGGATGGGGCGCTAATAACCCATAATAAAGAGGGATCAAAAATAAGAATAAATAGAAAAAATATCGGGAAACAAAGCTTATGTCATTACCCTTGAATTCAATTCTAAACAACTGAAGAATTTGTAACTACAAGAAAAAATCTTTAAATTAAAAAATTCTCACTGCTTGCATACGTATAAATTTAGTGAAGTGTTTGTATCCTTATAAATGTAAGTGATTCCTTCCCTTGAAAATACCTATCCAATCTTTAAGATAATGGAAGCAGTCAAATTTAGATGATAACATCATACAAAACCATTTTTTTACTAATAATAATTTTAGTACTTGATGCTAGCTTAAATGGAATCATTTTATTCCTCTTCAATTTTACATACAATCAATTTTGACAAGGGAATTATCAAAATAGAGGAATTTTATTTTATAAAGTAAATCATGCAGTAGCACAGAGCTAGATCACTGATTAAAACCATGTTATTGAACTACTGTGCCAACTGTGCCTTATCTTAGTATGTTTAACAGGAAAGCCAAAGGCAAGGTTACTTGTTATCTTTTCTTATCAATTATGTTCTCAGTTTATGAGTAAGGATCCAACAAAAGTTTACTCTCTGATGTCAAAAATATATGAACTAAACTAAATTCTATTTTTTTTAGCAAATAATTATGTTACTACTTTAATCTTAATCATGTTACTACTTTATTAATTATGTTATTATGAAATGTACTACAATAGTAGCAATAGGCAACTGCAATAATCAGATGGTACAATAAAAACAAATACAGTAGAGCCTCGATAAGAAGTGTCTCAAGGGGATAAGGGAAACAGTCTTGTTATCGAGATGCTCTTTTTGTTGAGGGTGTGTTATCAAGGTTATTTTTGGCTATCAGTCGTGTTATCGAGGTTAATGGGTAGGGTTTTCAAGTCTAAGTGGGGGGTCAAGCATTCCTGTAAAGAGCTGCATTATAGAGGTTGACTTCTCAAAACGACTTTTTATAGAGGTTCTGAGTTATGTTGTGAATTGGAAAAAATCCGTGTTATTGATATTGTTTGGATAATAATAGTCGCATTATAGAGGTTAATTTAACATTTTGTGTTATGGCAATCTCAAGGGGATTTGAAAATTGCACTTGTAATTGAGGTTGCCGTGTTATTGAGGGTCGTGTAAGCGAGGTTCTACTGTAACACCTTTTCAATATTATCCATTCCTGCTCCACACTGTGGTTAAATAACAAAGTTCTGATAGAGGATGTTTTGAGCCGTAAAACCTCCGTTTTATGGGGTAATAAGAGAGATCAATGGTTTATAAACCACGTGAGTTTATAAAAATTAATAAATTTTATTAATAGGCCAATATATAGGTAGCCTAAGAGGGGTTTAGCTTACATTTATTAGCAAAAGATTTTCTTTTTTAAGATTGTTTTGTATGGTAAGAGGACCATGAAACCAAGTTTGCGACCTCAAAAGCCCTGGGAACAACTTTTGGTAGGCGAATAACCTCGAAATGTTGGCACTTTTTTCAGTTTTTTTAATATAACTCATAAACGACATCGAAATCAGAAAATTGTTTTATTTTCTAAATGAAAGAAGACAAAATTCCCTACAAAATACACTAGTCAAACTTAATTTTATGTTATCCTAACCCATTTCTACAGGACTTTGAATTTTGGGGAAATTTTGTAAAATGCAAGATTTTACTCGATTTCGTTACTCCATTTGGCCATGATAAAAAAAAAGCTATGTAGTACTAAGTAGGCTTTCGAGGTCGCAAACTTTGTTTTACTTTGCTCCTCTTACCATACAAAACAATAATGAAATTAAAAAAAAAAAAAAAAATGGGAGCCAAAAACTGCGTTATGTATTCATTCTCATTCGAATAATACTGGACACAAATGTGCATTTGACAAAACTAAAATTCTTTGTTATGAAAAAATACTAGTAAAAGAGGCATTTTAGAATCATTTACAAACCAGTAAACCATAAGGCCGGTCATCCACTGGAAGCGACTACGCGACTTGGCGACAACAGGCGACTATGCGCGACCTATCCGAATATATAGAGTACCATATAACCTCGTCCTTTGCAAGCAACTATGAGCAGGCGACTACGCGCGACTACAAGCGACAACAGGCGACTAGCGACTTGTCCCAATGAAATGGGATTAGTCGCTTGTAGTCGCCTGTTTAAATACCTTGTTTTCACTAAGCTTAGCACTTATTACTCGTATACTTAGATAGATTTCTTCTATCTATTATCTTTTACTACTTAATATTTATTAAAATTTACTAATTTGAAAATAATACACAATTGTAAACATATTTTAATTGATATCAATGTCATTTGTCCTACTTATTGTTTTTATAATTTTATTTGTTACCAAATATAATTTTATTTTTTTATTTTTTTTTAAAATTTTTTTTTTGGTTTTTTAAATTTTTTGTTGATTAAAAAGAGGTTAGATTAAACATTTTTTATATTTGTTGAAATGCATGGCTAGAATTAGCGGCCGCCCTAGGTTCAAGCATCTGCTTAAAAAAATAAATAAATATAACTACATAAATACGTATAAAAGTGTATAATAATATTATGTATTTCTATTAGTGTGAGGAATAAAATTATTATTTATTTCTTTATACCGGGTGTCCCAGCTAATATGGAACAGCGAAATATCTCCGGAACCAAGAAAGATAGAAAGATGCTGTTTTTAGGGTTCGATAATGGCTATAAATGTGCTTCTAGAAAAAATACTGAACATTTTTTGTGTTCAGCAAAAGTGTGTGCAGTATAAATAATAAAAAAAGTTATTAATAAGCCATATTTTTAGACAATAGTTTTGGATTCTACGGCTAAAAATAAGAATTGTTTACTCTCTTGGAAATTTTTCGCTCCGACCATTAGTTTGCCGTCTGGAAAGTACTGAACCTGCTAAAATTAAGTCCATTTTTCAGCTGAACTAATGGATTTAGGGGAAAAAAGTTTTTATTTTTTGCCGTAAAATGCAAATCCATTCTTAAAAACATGCAGTTAGTAGAAAATTAGTAATTTTTTCACGTTTTGAGTCTTATGAACGCTCTTTTACGCAAGAAACCGTTACAAATGCGATATGTATTTTTGACTGGATTTGGATGGCTTGGAATGATTTGGAAAAAATAAGGCTTCCTATCCACTCTCTTTTATTATGCAAACTAAACACACTTTTGCTCAACACAGAAAATGTTCAGCATTTCTTCTGGAAGCGCATTTATAGCCATTATCGAACCCTGAAACCCGCATATTTTTTTTATCAATCACAGTTCCGGATATATTTCGCTGTTCCATATTAGCTGGGACTCTGGGACACCCTGCGTATTCACTATGGATATAGAAAAATTAATCACGCAAATTTATAACAAAACACCACTATGTATGAGGAATAATTTGTATTATTTCCGCGTGATATTCTGACAGTTGGGAAAGTTTCTGAGGAAGTTAACGCTAGACGTTCCACAGGTGCTATTGTGTCCCTAAAATTCGAAATTTTGGTGATATACACTTTTCGGACGGCGCTCAAAGATGTGAAGAGTCAGTCGCGTGAAGTCGCTTACAGTGGACGACCCCTGTCACGCATAGTCGCCTGATTCAAGTCGCCTGATTCAAGTCGCCTGTAGTCGCCAGGTCGCTTGGTCGTGCATAGTCGCTTCCAGTGGACGACCGGCCTAAAACCGATTCAGGCCGTCTAAGTCATAACTAAAACTATGTTTCGTACCTTTCTTCTGCTGCAACCTGACTGGATGAGGATAGCAAAGTCGCCAATCTCATGTGGGACCTCGTGGAAAAGTATTGTGAGGGTTGTCATGATACCAACACTCTTTCCAGCCAAGAACGAAGCTCCAATAGCAAGCCCGTCGGTAAAGTTATGAGTGAAATCGGCTACCAAATTCAAATATCCAGCAATCTTAATGTCTGAAAACAATAAAAATAATAAACAAATAACAATAAGAAATAAAAATATTACAATCATCTGTCTTTATCTTAGGAATGAAAGAGGCTAAAGTAAAACAAAACATATGGTATGTAGTAGAAACCATGTTCACATCTTAATGTAGATTATTGGCACTAAATTTAATGTGTTTAAAGCTATGGCATAGTGTGATGAACCTCTAGATAGAATATAAAAATTGACTATTATTCTTAAATTGACTATATTTGTAATTTGGTGTGTAGGCTTCCGCGGGTAGACTCGTAATAAACAGCTTGGTTTTCCGGTGAAATCCGCGTCACTAAGAGGTTGAAGTCTGACATTTCGCTTCCACTGCTGGAAGCGAAACATCGGACTTCAACCCCTTCATGACGTGGATTTCACCAGAAAACCAAGCTGTTTATTATATTCTTAATGTTCATAATTCATAAAAATTTGACAAGGTGAAGTTTACCTCCAAGATGCAGATAATATTGATGTAGTAATTATAAATAAAAGTTGTTTTTTCAAACAAAAATAATTAGAGTATCGAGTAGAGTAACTCTACCCGTAGAAACCCGGAAAAACGCTCAGTAGAGTAGAGTGGCGTCTTCATAGCTAGTAGCAAGTAGAGTTCTGTGACACTTTCGTGAAAACTGTAAACAAAAAGTTTTCACTTAGCGTACTATACATACTACTAGCTTATGTGTAAACGCATCAAAATTGTTAGAGTGGGAAGTAGANATAATGAAATTAAAAAAAAAAAAAAAAAAAAAAAAAAAAAAAAAAAAAAAAAAAATTGGTAGAGTTACTCTACTCGCTACTCTACTGTCCTGTTTACTCTACCCGTGTAAACCCGGCTTTAGGGTATGGTCAGTTTTCAATTCAATCCAGAAACTCTTTCCTCATTCTCAAAATAAGACGGGAGGAGTGAGGAGAGGTATTTGGTATGGAGGTTGATACACACAATTTGCAAAGTGTGACAAAACCAATATTTACTACGACTTATTATTATGCTATCAAATTTAATAGTCATCAATCAAGTTAATTAAAATTAACTGGTTAAGAAGTTTAAATTTAAGAGATAGTAATTGGTAAAACTATAGAATGCGGGAACCCTACCTTAAGGGTGTTATTATTTCTATACATTGGAGGGATACTATTCCTTTTAGACTAAGGAACATAATTATTTCTACAAACAGAGAAAATATTCCTTTGTCTAAATAACTTGTAGACAAAGTAACATCACTTGTGAGGTGAAGCTTGTCAGAAGGATTGTGGGGTGAAGCTCGCCCTTTATTCTATAGTTTACCCTTATTTAAATAAAAAAAAGTGTATAGGTACCTTCTTGTGTTTTGACCTTTTTGCCTGATTTTTCTTTAGTTTTCTTATCACTAGAATCGTTTTCTTTCTTGTTTGATGGTTTCTTGACGGGTTCATGAGAGTGTCCATGGCCACCCTTGGCTAAGCGAACGAATTTCTCAACTATAAGGAAAGTGAGGATACCGAACAGGACCCAAAGCCCGACTCTCATCTCATGATTCGGTCCGAGCGATTCATCGTGCGAATGACTGTGTGAATGAGAATGTGAATGAGCATGAGATTCCTCTCCGTGCGAATGAGGCGCAAGGGCATGAGGGATCAAATGCAGGAACGCGTCTCCTAATAGACCTCCCGAAGCGAAACTGAGTAAAACTTTTAAAAACGGTTCATGCTCACGGCTATTATCCAAAGGAACGAAAAATAAAATTAGATAAGGAGCTATACTGATTAACAGAGTCGATCCCATTGCACTCAGCCATAGTTCGGAGTTTTCGTTGAAATTTCTAAATTTGAAACCGGTCGGTTTATGCGAATGTTCTTTATCAGGTACGTTGGCTTCTTTAGAATATTTAAAAGCCGCGGATTCGTGACTATGACCGTGATGCTGAGACTCACATATTTGTGGAAAACTAAAGAACAAAATTAAAATAAACAAGAACAAAGCTAATTTACATAAAAAGTTGTTCTGAGGTTCTACAACCCTTATTTTATTATCCTTATTCATTTTCATAATAATATATTAATTCACAGCCGATAATTTCACTAATAAAAACAATCTAAGTATATAGAAACAACACACTAAACAGTAAAACTAATAACGGTAAACTAGTAAAATAATTCCACGTACTGTATTATAAACGTTTATCTAATTGATTTATGCGAATTTTAAAAGTGTCACATGGCTTAGAGACTGGAGATAAAATATTAATTAAAATGTATTGTGTAAGACCTTTTTTTACCGTTCATGTTTATATTGACACGACGGACATTATTTTCTATCTTCTTCTTCTTCTCTTGAAGTAGGGAATCAGTGTTACCAACCTGTCAAAATAAAATGTTACTTCATTAAAACATCTACATACTTATAGAATTATATTATACCTTATGTTTTCTAAAACTGATACTTCTTTATTAAATAGACCAAATTTAAAATAGCATTTTATAATATACAGCAGAAAAGTAACTTAAATTATTTCTTTTCTCAAGAGCCCTAGAAATATTTTTGGCTCCCCCCATTTTCGGGAATAGTTCACGTAAGCCGTAAGCCCCGTTTCAATTTTAAAGTCCAGAAATACGAAAGTAATAATAATAGCTTAGAGCTTAGCTATAATTCAAACATTATGCTTTTCTCGTGTTCACTAATTATTAATTACTAGTCTTCATCCCGTGCTCCACGCGGGGCTCATGCTTGGTATTAGTGGTTAGTGTCTATGTTTCTAATTATCATGTAGGCCTAGCAAGTAAATGAAATGCCTAAATAGTTTTGTTTCCAAATCCTTCAAGGAATAATATCAGAACTATATTATACATCATTAATTTCATCATTACTAACTATATAATTCTCTCCAAATCGTAGTTTGGGAGTCTATATACATTTTTAAATAATCGGTCTGAGACAACTCAGACAAAATTTGTCACACACGAGTTCATAATTACTTAGCCCAGTGTTTTCTATTTATTAGTTTTCGTATGACATTTAATTATTACTGGACATTTCATCAACATTTACCATAAAAATATCTTCTCCTGGGCGGTGAATCGAACCCGGGCTCTCTCTGTCCGCGTTTTAAGCTATTTTCTCAGGAACTAGATTTTCCCCGGGAAAATGGCTTATATCGTTAGATTCGTATTTAAATAGACTATATTTTAGAATTTTTTAAATCAAAATCGTCGGAACCGTTTTCTAGAAATAATTTTTTTCACGTTTTTTTTCAGAGTTTTTGAGGGGTAGCGTCCCCAAATTTGAAGCTAAAATTCATGTCTCGATTTCGCCTCGTGGTATAATTTTTCATCATGTATGCCAAATTTCATCCATCTGCCTGTAGTTTAGGCTCCAGGCGTCTGCACAGACGACAGATGACAGACGGACATTTTTTAAAAACCACTTTTTTGGACTCAGGGGACTTCAAAACGTGTAAGTCCATCAAAATCTCAAAATCGATTTTCGCGCCATCACAATACTTTCTTATTATATGAGAAAGTACAAATAGCCAATAGAAACTAAGTAATATAATCAACAATACCAAAAAAAAGTATAATAAATAAGAAAATGAACGTAGTCAAAGCCAATTAGACTGAAAAGTCATTTGAAAATCATCAACCATGATGGTGGATTCATTTAATATTACTAGTGACTAGTCTCTTCTCTCAATACTGTAGTTGCACCAGTAAATATTTAATAACTCTAGTTCTAGGAAAAATTAATAAAATCATAAATACTCGATTTAAAGAGCTTAGTGTGAGGTTTAAGAACCCTTATCAGAAATTAAATCGGTCAATAATTTTACTGTAGACGCCATAAAAGCTCAAAGTCAATTAAAAAAAAAAAAAAAAAAAAAAAAAAAAAAAAAAAAAAAAAAAAAAAAAAAAAAA
>KZ651900.1:191507-212123 GCA_001010745.2 Gerris buenoi
TTGTAAAAAAAAAAAAAAAAATAAATAAAAATAAATAAATAAAAATAAATAAAAAAATGTGGTGTTTAAATAAAAATGGAATTTGGTGTCACTTGGTTTGGGTGCATTCATTCTGGATTGGTGATATTAATGGTGTTTTGGGGGTATTTTAGGTCGAATTGGGAATATCCATTGGACCATTTTTTGGACTCCACAGACTCTAGGAGGAAATAACTATTTACGTTTCCTTCGAAGTGAACTGCATGGACTCTTTGAGGAATTACTATTTCTAGAAAGACTTTGATTCTTTTTTTTATCATTAGATAGAGCACCACCTACTTTAGTACACACTGCTAGTAGAGTGTAGGCAAACTACTTTTAGTAGAGCGAATTTGAGAAAAATCAATCGCCGTCTTTCTTGTAATGGTATGTCGTCATGGAGGCCAGTTTACTTTGAAAGTAGTTATTCCCTCCTAGACTCTGCTGAAGTCAAAAATTGTGTAATGGAGATTCCAAATTCAACACAAAAATACACCTAAAACACCACTTGGCCAGGGAAATTGGTTTAGTGGATGTGGTTCAAATTTAAACATCACCACTTTTTCACCATTAATAACACTATTATTTATTACTTGCTACAAACCTTTCAATCATATTGTATGTGTCTCATTTTACCTTTTATGGAAAAAAATTGGACTAAATAAACCTCTCTGTCACATACACCAATTATTTATCTGTTATATTCCATTAAAAAAGGAAAATAGAATAATGGAAAAGATTTATTTCATGCCAAGGATGATAAAGGCATTTAGATCTATTAATAGTTATAGAGTAGGCAGCCTAGAGCAAGATGACTGATAGTAGTCAAAGTAATATCCTTAGAGATGGAGTCAATGTGTCACCCACAACTACAATGACAGTACCTAAAAAGACATCTTGTTTTTAGCTCTCAGGGGCGTAGCTAAGGGTTGTAGCTCCCCAGGACAAAGTTGGTTTTCAATCGCCCTCCATTGATGTTGTGAACCGAACCAACGCCGATTGCCACTATCTCGACAAGCAAAAAAAGGGTAACTTCAATTTGGTGCTCCTATGATGCTTCGCCCGGAAACAGCTGTCCCCCTTGCAATGCAACTCTTAGTGGGCTATTACACTACTGAGTTTTTATAGTTTTATAATTTGGAACTTTTTTACTTTATATTCATACCCTTTGATTCTAAAAAATAGTCTGCCCTACAAAAGTCTCAATGATTTGTGTGTTTGTCTCCTCAAGACATTGAGACTCCTGGGGCAGTTTTATATTTAATTTCCTTTAACTTATTAGTTGACTAGACTGAGGGATAATATCGCAATTATATACACAAGTATGATATTCCCTTGTCCCAAGGAACATTGGAATAAATATCCCTTAGTACACTACTCTGTATAATGTTCCTTTGCCTAAATAACTATTAACACAAAGGGGATATGAGGGGGTGCTAAAGTAAAAAATTACCTATGATTAATTAAAAGCTGTACAGGAAGATCTATGACAAAATAGGTTCCATTTAATTAAAATAGCATTGGCAAAACCTTAACTATCTGTGACAAAAATATATGTTTTTTGGCACTTTTTTTTGGTTAGTAATCCAGCAAGTTCTGATACTACTACTTACCTGTACTTCAACCCGAGTAGGCTGTATACCTGACCAATAAAATTAAAGTATGACCTGTCTTACTTACACAAAGACCGTTATTGAAAAATACTAATAAATAATTTAATTGAACCCAATTTATAAGCTTTAACAGATGATACTGCCTAAATGATACTGTTTGGAATGTCAAGTCAATAAATAATACTTGACAACTTGACATTACTTCCTACATTATAAATAATTATTAAAATGTAATACACCTCAAAAAATAACTTCTCTCCATTTTAATCAGTTTTAAGGCTACTGTTTGCCAGCGCCTCTTTCCTTCTTATTTGCCTATCCTCACTTTATCAAATGTCTTTCAAGAAGTCCAGCCCATCTGAATCAGGTTCTCTTGGCTAACAGATTGTTAGTTAAATCATTCTACATTTCTTTGGCCATCATTTAACAACTAGACCATAATAACTTCACCTTTTACTCATTGAAAAACACCTGAAATTACAGTTTGCACTTTATGAGTTGTGACTTTTGTCTGCGTGGCAAATTCGATAAAGTGGGGAGGAGAGCCAATTTTGAATTTGTATTCTAGAATGTCGGGCCAACTAGACAACAAAAATGTCACTGGCCCCACCTAGTCCCACAGGCCTAGTAGATTTATTTTATTCCTCATTTAGGTTGGCCAATCTGAGTTTTAAAAGCCACAACTCATAACGCACACATTGTAAATTTCCTATTTTTAAAAAAATAGCCTTTGAAATCATAGGGTATTTGTATTGTAGCAGATTTGTTATTCTCTCATCGTAGAAAAAAATAAAATAAATAAATTAAAAATAAGGGAACATGAATTAGGGAAACTGTAAATTGAATTAAGGAATAAAAATTACATACNCCTAACAATTTACAATTAATGATTTGTTTTCAATGGCAAATTTAAAACAATGCGATTCAAATTCATTTTGTCTTAATGTTCTTAGTTAATAAAACATGGAAACTTAAAATTGAATATCTTGGAAGTGACGAGCATAGCTTTATATGTATGGATAATAAAGTTCACCAATTTTCAACCAATTAATAAATAGATACCATTAAGTTGTTATAGGAATAATTTTTTTTTTAATTTAAATCAAATTATAATCATTATATAATTATTTATTTTGTTGTTCGTTCATACATTTTATTTTCAGCTATCAGATTGAACCACCTATAAGAACAGGATAATGGTATAACAGGATAATGGTATCAATTCCATTCTTTCATGAATTTATTTATTAATTTTTCTAAACAGGTATTTTAAAAAATGTACAATGATTTATAATAGGAGACAGCGGTATATAAAAAAAAAATATCATGGCCAGATATTCAAATGTAATTACAGTGAGCTTAAAACCCAATTATGCAGACATATATTTCAAAGAAATGAACAGTAAATAGTTTAAAATGACATCGAAACCACAAATTAAGTCCTAGATTTGTCGTTTTACAGATTCACATTTCATTTGTTTAGGATTAAGAGATTTTTTAGATGGAAATGTCCATTTAGATGTGACATTTCAGCCTCTCTGAGTTAAATTTAACAATAAATTTAATTTAAATCAAATTATAATCATTATTAACACTGGAAGACAGACAGAGAAAAATAGACTCCAGCGACGGGACTGGGAAACTGTAAATTGAATTAAGGAATAAATATTACATAAAACTTCACAATTAGACAATAACAATTTTATAATTTTCCATTATTTTACACAATATTTAATTTACGTTCATTGCACATAAAAGTACAAACTAATTTATTTTATTTTTGTAAATGAATGAGTTAAATATTTTTTCATAATTCAATACAATCATCCTTTCTTCCTTATTTTTCATTATAATTCTAAAATCATACAACATTTTAGAAGAAGAAATATTTTTCCATTTTCTAAACAAACGTAATTTTTTCGCATTTCATTTCTAAATAAAACATACTTTGAAACAGAGTTTTAATTTTTATTAATAAATTGGCTTTATAGATAAATTAATCTATAAATTTATAAAACATGATTTTATGATATTATATAATAAAACCATAAAAAAATTAATTTAATTAATTTCTTTTTTTCTCCAGTTTTTACAAGCATGGACTCTTTGAGGAATTACTATTTCTAGAAAGACTTTGATTCTTTTTTTTATCATTAGATAGAGCACCACCTACTTTAGTACACACTGCTAGTAGAGTGTAGGCAAACTACTTTTAGTAGAGCGAATTTGAGAAAAATCAATCGCCGTCTTTCTTGTAATGGTATGTCGTCATGGAGGCCAGTTTACTTTGAAAGTAGTTATTCCCTCCTAGACTCTGCTGAAGTCAAAAATTGTGTAATGGAGATTCCAAATTCAACACAAAAATACACCTAAAACACCACTTGGCCAGGGAAATTGGTTTAGTGGATGTGGTTCAAATTTAAACATCACCACTTTTTCACCATTAATAACACTATTATTTATTACTTGCTACAAACCTTTCAATCATATTGTATGTGNCGCGGGAGAATGATTTTTCTCTGCCGTAACCGATAACTATTCCCCAACTCCAAGCTTTCAATATTCATACACATTTAGCAAGTCAATATTTATGATATTAGAACTAAACTGAGAATTAACGCTGATTATGAAGTACTCAATTAGTACCTGTAGCTTGTACAGGTTAATAATGATAATAATTTGATTTAAATTAAAATTTAAACTTTCCGTAGTATGAAAACTACCAAAAACTTAAAAATTGAAAAACAAATTAAGTAAAAGCTTCGTAAAAACTTTATCCCCCTAGGATATTTTAAAAGTATATTTTAGTATTTTAGGGTTGTTGTTGTTTGTAGGTTTGACTTGCCAGGCAGATGACAGAAATATATGTTTCTGTCAATGGTCATCATGATTGATATAAAGAAACAGTTTCTTCGCAATTTTTTTTCTTCATGTAAACATCTTCATCAAGTAACCATCTTGATGGAAGGTAAATGAGCGTTATAAGCCCATTTACTCGTTCCTAAATAGAAGGTTATTCAAACCAAAATCATAAGCATCCCAAAGCTGCATTGTGGTCTCTAAATTTAAAATTTTCTAGGTCTTATTTCCGTCTATCGTTCAACATGTTTGCAAACCATTATTATCTTGAAAACTACTCATCTGATTTTAATGAAATTTGTTTGGTACATTAACATTAACCCTTAGGCCAGGCGCACATAGGAGTATTTTTGCCCGCAGACAGTTTTGTCACTAACTCAGAGTCTTATACAGAATATGGGAGCGCGCACACTGGAGGCAAAGACAGGTGCAACACAAAAGAGTCCTCTAATATAGGAGATACCCTAAGAGAAACCAGACTTATTTATGAGACTCTTAAGCAATTTCCACAACATTTCGTTGGGTACAAGAACGACTGACTTGCCTCCAGTGTGCAAGGCTGTAGCCACAAAATTGTGACACGGCAGACACAACCAAGACAGTTGTGTCTGTTTCCAAAGACAGTTTGGAAACAGTCTGCAGACTGTTTTGTCTCCAGTGTGTACCTGGCCTTAGAAGAGCTCATATTAATTCTATCTCTGCGTTCATTAATCCATCTTTCGCAGATCCAAACATAAAATTTAAATTTAAAAATGCACCGTGTCTGTCTGTCTGTCAATAAGGAGTGTGACAAAAAACATATTACAAGTTGATTTTGCTAAACTCGTTTATCCTTTGATTATTGCTTTGGCTAAGTTCATTGAATAGCGATACCCATTTAAGGAATTGTGTGCAATGCTCACCCAAACGTGACCTTCAAATTTAAAATTGAATTTTAAGATGAAAAATACACTTTAAACAAGAGAAAAAAATATATATTTCTCGGAAATTGATTCCGACTATTTTTACTCGTATTAAACAATTTTAAAATGTAGTCCATTTACATACAATCTATCCATATTAGCCCGATTTCCCAGAAACAAAATAGTTTCCAAAATATTGATGAAAAGTGAAAAATAACCCACTTTTTAAACGTGTTTAAAAATAAATTGATAAAATTCAGTTTTACTATACATAAGAAAATTTTGATTGAGTTTATATCAATTTTTTGTTTAATAGACAGGTATACAGTTAATAAGGTCGATTTATGTAGACACTGGACAGGATTTTAAAGAACACAATTCAACCTGAGAATCAGATGTTAACATGCACATCAGAGTGGAACTAGAATATAGACTAGTAATTCACAGTTATTATGAAATCCTGATATTTCATTAAAATTAACTTTTGGCTTTATGAATCCCTTATTAAATTTAGTACTTTTAATAATTATTATTTGTATCATAATACTGTTTAATCTTAAGGGCTAGAACACTAAAAAGTTATATTGAGATAAACTTTCAGAAAGGCTGAACAATTAAAAAAAAAGTTCCAAAATTAATAGTAGGGAAAAAATGGCTTGTCAACACATTATAACCAATGAGCAAAGAACTGAAGAAGGTAAACAATTCAGTCTTTGGACTCTTTCTCATACAGAAATCTCTTGAATCTGAACACGCTTTTTTATGGTTCCAGTGGGAGGGTTTGACGAAGTCCTCGTGGGAGGAGCTGGCGGGACTTTCTTGGCAGGTTGCAGCGGGGAATCCAGCTGTATAGTCGGCGATTCGAGGGAAGTCGATGCTTTAGGTGAACTCTCCTTAGGAGATCCACCCGGACGTGCTCTTTTACTTCTCTGGTAGTAGATGGCACCAAGTGCTAAAGCGTTGAGTAGGAGAAGAAGACATCCTAGACCTACAGTGACTCCTAGAGCTGTAGATGTACTGTAGTAATGCTTTTTAAGCAGAAGAGCTTCTTCGTCGTCCTCTTCAGGTAGATCTTCTGTAAGGTCACCGGGAGTACCGTCAGGGGGACCAGGTCCAGGACCCAATTCCAAAGGTCCGTCACCAGTGATGTTAGGAGAACAGAGAGCTGGCTCAGTGCTCCCAACCAAAGGAACCCTTGTGTAAGTCTCGGCACGAACTGCTCCTGCACATAAAATATGAATTGTTTTATGTATAAGAACTAATTGCATTCAAGATTACACAAAAGCTTGGTTAGTTGTAACAAACAGTTTTCTGGTGACTTACATCGCCCCACTCACATTACATAAGCTAAGAAGAACTGGGAGAAGATAGGTGAAACACATTAGCTAGTTGAGTTAGCTAAAGTATAGAAATACTGCAAGAATTTATTTTGGATCTTGATTACAATAAACACCGAGATATTTAAGGAAGGGATGGAGTCCAAATTCACATCTTTACAGAGATTCATTTTTACGATTTTGGTAGTATTCATACTACAGAATGATAATTTTTTTTTTAATTTAAATCAAATTATAATTATTATTAACTACGGGAAACAGTCAGAGAAAAACAAGCTCCAGCGCCGGGGTTTGAACCCGGGCCTCTGTATTTCCAGTACATTGCTCTGACCAACTAAGCTACGCAGGAGAATGGTTTTCTACTGGCGTTATTGATACCTTGACCCGATTTTAAAGGTTTTAATTTTCCACTAAGTCTAAGGAGTCAACATTAGTGACATAGAACTAGACCGAGAAATGTCGCTTATAATTATATACAGAGGCCCGGGTTCAAACCCCGGCGCTGGAGCTTGTTTTTCTCTGACTGTTTCCCGTAGTTAATTACAGAGGCCCGGGTTCAAACCCCGGCGCTGGAGCTTGTTTTTCTCTGACTGTTTCCCGTAGTTAATAATAATTATAATTTGATTTATCTTTACAGAGGTAATTCAACGAAAAAAGAAAAACATAAAAATAGTTCTTATGAACATCTGCAGAAACTCTCTTCAGATTAAATAACTTATTATACCATGTTAAGATCAGATTATTTATTATGTTGTCACTCCAAAATCTTAACAATTGGCTGCTTCTAGAATGAACATTCTGTAGGGGAGAACTCCGTAAAACTTATTTAATTTAGTAAACTTCTGGAGTATATATCAGACAATGTATTATACCTGGTACAAAACTTATGCTTACGATTCGCAATTTAGTAAAGAGTAGTAGATAATTTCTATAGTTAAATCCCGGAACCCCATCTAAATTAAACAAGCAAAACCGAGCAAAAACATTTCCCTCCACAAAAGCATACCGTGTTTTCTTCTCCGAAAGAAAATAATTGATGTACGTGTTTAACTGCAAAAAAAATGATAATCCCAGTTTGAAGGGGTTTTAGAAGGCCGAAACAAATGGGAATCTTTTACCCCTACCCTTAAGCATATGTGAAGAGAAAATAATAATAATACCAGGACATAGTTACGTGTTTGAATTTCCGATTCCTAGCTGTTATATAACTTCTAACCTTATTGAATTATTTACAAATTACCAATAATCTCGAATTCACTTTTGCTTCCGTGCTTACCGAAGGTAACGGAAGCTATGTGATCGTTCTGAAGAGCGAACAAATTTTAGGTCTCTGATTTCAAAAATTCCATGACAGAAATCCGTTTCAGAAAACATCAGGGATCATTTTTGATTCCGTGTCTGTCTGTCGGTCGGTCTGTCCATCATTTTTTGCGAACCACCATAGCTTTGTGCCACACCAATTGGCAGTCTATTATATACCTACGTTCAGAGGTGCACTCACAAATGTTCCAGTACCGGAACGCCGGAGGGTCTGAGGCCGGAAAAGTTTGGAAAACATAACCTTTAAAAACGCGTTTTTATACATTCTAGAGGTAAAATTACCATATGATTCCAAGGCATTATTGGTGATGAAGTAAAAAAACTAAGTTTACTTTAGGGGAAAAAATCTCGTTTAATGACTCCATACTGTAGTATTACTTTTTGATAGTTAAATTTTGTAAAATTGCTGGAAATATTTTTCACGACAAAGAAAAAAATTCCTAAAATAGTTTAAGCAACTTATTTTTTTTTTTAAATTATTCTATTAGCTATTCATACTACGAATAAGAAAAAAGTGTTTTGTATAATTAGTTACCGTGCCGAGTATTTTTTTTTTAATCTTTTTACTTCCATGAAAATGGAAGTATGGTGATACCCTCCAAAACGAGATTCCGAGACCTCTATGAAGGAGGGGTCTTTTTTGTTAAATTTAGTGTGTGTGTTAAAAAAATAGTATATTATGTTACTAGGCTGTGAAGTGAGTTTTTTCTTTACCGCGGCAATTATATTTACTGTCGAGCGAAGCGAGACAGGAAATATTGCCAAGGTAAAGAAAAAACACTTCACAGTCGTGTAGCATATGCTATTTTTTCCGAGGTAGCAGACAATAAAAAACATTAAATATTAATCAATAATCAATATAATAATAACAAATATTAGTTTAAACTTAAGATTAAAAAAAAAAAACCTTAAAAAGAGGTTACACTATAAGAAAAGATAAATAAAACGCATTGACATCTAGCGGAATTCAATCGTACTAAGAGCCACATTAGTAAGAAATCAGCGCTCCTACGGAAGTTTTGACAAGTTCTTGTAGTACAATAAAAATTTTTTGCGTCCTAGGACGTAAAAAATTTTTTCTTTACTCCCAGGAGTAATGAAAAGATTTTTTAAGTCCACGTAACGAAAAAATTGATTTTAGCTTTGTTTTCTAGGCTCTAAAGTTACTATTTCACAGCCTACCACGGAAAAAATATTTTTAATGACACGTTTTTATCGATTTTTTTTCTATATTTGTAAAAGTAATGACATATTATTGTATTTACATCGGGAAATACATAAGCTGTGCAATTTTCAACTTTCTATGTAGTCGGAAAGTGGGTCAAATTAAGGTACAAGATTTGGAGAAAAAAAAAAACAAAAAAACAAATGAACAAGTACAAATACAAAACAATGGAAGCAAAATAAAAGCGTGCAAAAAAAGATCTCACAAATTATATATTTTTGTCCGAGCGGACTTTACCTAATTAAAGGAGTTAAGAAAAAAAAGTTGTAGTGTTAAAGAAAACTTTATGGGTCATTCCATGCCAAATCACCCAATTTCAGATCATTTTCTGCTTCAATGTCATGGATTTTTCTGAATTTTTTTTTCTAGCAAACAACTATATGAAAGAAGCCTAAAATATATTTTTTTAGATTTCATAAATGAAAATTGAACCCAGAAGAATTTTTTGAAAATTTTGATTTTTTACCAAATTTGGTGTTCCGGGGCTACGACTTATTTCACTAAAATCTTAATAACTCCCGTGTTTTTATGGTATCATCACCATTTTGGTATCAAATTAAAGCTAAATGTTTACTCTTTAAGACTATATAAAGATTTTTATTTTATTTTTTAAGATTTTGTTTTCTTGCACTAAAAGTTGAAATTAAAGTTGTATATATGTCATTCGTTATCTCAGAAGGACCAAATTTTTAATGACTTATTTTTTTAACAAAGACTCCTAATCTGCTAGTTAATGTAGCAAAAAAATAAAAAAGGGTGTTCTTTTTACTTTTTAAATTATAATTTCTTTAATTTACCCCGATTTTATGCTTTTTTCGTTCTAGTCGGCACTAACAAAAATAAAATAATTTAGGATTTAACACTCTATAGTCTATACCTTATCTAAAGAATCGACCTTTCAAGTAGTTAACTATTTAAGCTTAAAACGATTCAAAAATAACATAAAAGCGGTGATGTGATAACAGCAACAGATTACACAATACGAAATGATTTGAACTAGAAACCTTTAAGTGATGAAGAAGGCGAAAAAAAGCTTAAAAAAAAACCAGAACTATTTAGAGGTTTTACGCTTAGAGTTGTTGAGCTGAATTGAAGCTGAATTAGAGGTCGAGGTCCGTGTAACAACATTGTCAAGCTTCCAAGAACTCGTGCCATGTCAAAGAAACACTTCCTATTTGCCACAAAAAAAAAAAAAAATACAGCAACGGTGAAAGAAACCGAAGTTTTGAGTGGCATGTTTTTCTACTCCATTCAGGTCCAAGAAGTGAAAAGACTGCGGCCAGTGGTTTTCTAAAAGCAAAACAAAACTTTTTAGCTTTCCTTTTCACACCTAAAGTCCCATTCAGAGAGTACATGGACATTAAAAAAAAGAAACCGAATTTGAAATCAAACTTGAAATAAAGGCAAGCAAGTAGAACGTCACTCAAGCTTTCCTTGAGCAACTGGAGGAGAATTGAGCAGTTTTTATTTAATAAACATAATTTTAGGAAGAGGTTTTAGGGTTAATGAAACGAAAATCTTAAAACAAATAAATTTAAACACAAAAAAATATTATTTGTTCACCAATTATAAATACTAATACATTGTGTACCACACGATAGAGTACTGTCAAGGAAAAGTTTGTTTATTTAAAAGGAAAAAAAAATTATATTATACATTCAATTTTTCATATAATAGCTCGAAAATCTCATAATAGTTCAGGAGAGAGCGTGCAAAAAAGTGTTTGACTAAATTCAAGCTAGGATTTTGTGTCTAAGTTAATATTTTAGCACCTTTTAAGAATATGTGGTCAGCTAAATACTGCGGGATATAGCTTGGCAATAGACATTAGAAATAATGAAACCGGTAGAAATTGGCCGTGTTCCGCCACTTACGAGTATGGTGGAAAATGCGGTTTTCATGATCCTGAGTAAAAAATTAGTAGATCCAAAATCAAGTTGATGCCCAAATATGTGCGATCACTTTGATTTAGAATAATATCTGAATAACTAACATATCAAAGTGACAATCTGACATCAACATGATTTTCGGTTTAGTAACTAATTTTGTACTCAGGACCTTGAAAATCACATTGTCCACTACAATTGGCGGGACATGGACACTAGACACTATACCTGTTTGCTTTTTTTCCAAATGCCAATAGCCAAGCTATAGCCCGCAGACCTACTTAACCGACCATATATTCTATAAAGTCACCAAAGGATGAACATATTAACAAAATTCTAGCTTGATGTTAGTCAGACACTTTTTCGCATGCAAGCCCCAAGGCTATAAGAGAAATTTTCACAAGCAGATACCATAGCAAAATGGTTAAGCATAAGAGGGGCCTCTGTAAAGGGTGTATTAATTTTCAAAGATGGTGTTTCTTAAGTATTTTTTCTTTCTGTTATCGAACTTCTTTTGTCTCGATTCTTTTTACGTTTTCTTTTTAGCGTCTGTGTTACAAGACGCTTTTTTTTATCGTGATTAAAAAAAAAAAAAAAAAAAAAAAAAGGAGTAGAACAACTACAAACTAATTTTGTCTGGGAAATGGGACAATAAACATTTTACATATTTGAGTAAGCATATGCCGATATTATTACACGATTGTATTGCAACGGGAGATATGGTGTCCCTTTACTAATTCTCTTCGATTATTGTCGCACTGGGAAATAAAGGACTATAATGGATTTCCTCTTTATATACCAATTCATTTTTTTGTGTCGAATTGTGAACAAAACCCAAATATAAAAATGCTTTCCAATAATATTTCCAGAGGGAAAATTTACCGTAAAGTTATTTTATAATGAAAGTAATGCACTTAAATTTTATTACTTCCAATACTCACAATATTACTCCTAAACATTACACGATAATGTATAGTAAAGCCCTAGAAAAAGAAAAAGAAACTTTAAAACAAAGAATTGTAGACTATTCGGTATGCTGGTCCATCAGACCGGTCTAAACCATTAAAAATATTTCGTTATGACCCATACAGGACTATCAGAACACTAATGTTTAAGTAAAATAAAGTTACCAGAAAACGGTTTGTAGCAGAGAGTAATTTCCCACTAGAAATTCCGAAATCCGATTCGCGAATTAATGTTTCAAACTGAAGTTGCACTGTTCAGACCATGATTCTGGTAGGTGATTCAAATGAGATTCTAGAACCCAGCCGCTAGGGATGGTTGGTCACCTCAATTCTATTTAGAATCAAGCGACTGATTTTACATTGTGCTACACAGTCTCATTCAGACTGTAAATTGCCAATTGCTAGGATGGAGGTCCAAGAAGCGATGAGTAAGCAATATGGAAGGGTAGGAAAGAAGCCACCAAGCCACTGTTAATTGACACTTTTGTGAATCTCACTCACGCAAATCATATTCCGAAATCCTGGAGGAAAGATCCTAAAGGGTAAGGTACGCACGCTGTGCAGAAGACATCTGAAGAATTCATGAAGCTTCAACAGTTATGTACCAATATTAGCTAGTCTAGAGATCTAAGTTGGTGGTTATAGCGGTATCACAGACCGATGTGCCCATCAAAGGGTTTACAAATAATCCAGGGTGCTGCTACCCGTGGAAGGCTCAGGTCTACAAAAGGGCTTATACAATTTTAATACAGTGCATGAAACGGAATAATTGGCCCGTGAAAACAAATTGGTACCTATTTATATCACGATGCTAAAAATTTCCGAGATTAGATGCCTAAAGGGTGATTCGGGTTCGTCTCTCTACGAGCCTTGATGTTTTTTTGGGTTCGAAAAAAAATTTCCGAGATTAGATGCCTAAAGGGTGATTCGGGTTCGTCTCTCTACGGCCAACAAAGCAAACTTTGATAGGACGCGGTGGGCAGACCTTTTTGCCCGTTTTTCCCTACCCTACAAGTGGCACTTTAACGACGATTGCGCCTGATTTACGACCGAAATATGATCTGATGGGTGTTTCGCGTTCGCCACTTCAAGCCCGACAAAATGAGCCCCGTTTGGATCCGGTCGGACAAAATTTTTTTTCGAGCCCAAACAAGTTTTTTTGGCAGTGATATGTTATTTATTTTTCACGATAAACAACCAAACTATACACTATATATGCAATAGATATAAGATAATTCCAATAAAGGGAAACAGTTATCAATATGGAAGAAGTTCTTACGAAATAATGCGGCCAAACAAATAAAAACTACAATTCCAAGTTACATTATTAGCAAACCCTTACAACAAAAATATCCTAATTTACTCTCCTAGGTAAAGCATGAATATATTTCCAAGCTATTGTAATAGAGAAATTTCACTAACTAACAAAGAATAGAAAAAAAATGAATTGAAAATCTTCCAATAAACGGATAAAAAATGGCTTAGGCAAAAAAATGTATACTTGGAATAAAAATCAGTTAACTATGCATCCAAGTAATTAAACCCTGTAATAAACCCGAGTAAATGTATCTTTATATAAAAAGGGCAATGAAAGGCATTTCCTTTGATCTGATAATTTTCTCTCTGATAAACTCGGTGTAGAATATGAACAAAGCTTAATCTTCTGTTCTGAAAGGGCTTTTAAACATTGTTTACGGTTTTTGAATCTCAGTAAAGAAGTTTCCTTGTTAAAATTTACAGATATTAAAGCAGAATTATCGTGCCTTATTACACTTTAAAACTAAATTACTAATAAGATGAAACCTTCATATCGAAAAAACAAATAATAAAGAAAAGAAAAGAAAATATATTTTGAAATCCTCGTTTAAAGTTACTTTTAAAAAAGTTTATTAATTTAAGTTTTATTTAACTTACAAAAAAAGAAAATATGATTAAGAGATACTAAGCATTGATATAAGACGGAAGCAGATCTGAGCAAAAATACAAATTATAGGATGAAGAGCTCAAGCCTTTGATGGGGAAAGAAGGTAGTGCTACAGGATGTAGTGGCGAATAATTAAGTCAGTATTGTTATTGAAATTAATATTGACAACACTTATAATCCCATTTTGTCCTCATTCTTTAGGCCTTCAGTTCCTATCTTCAAACTCTCAGTTTCAAAAGTCGAGTTCTACAGAAAATTTCAGAAAAAGTTAAAGTTGAAAAGTTTTTTATGCACTTAGGTCGTTGTGTAGGGTAATAATAAATTCTTACGCTATCACAAACATTCTGATACAAAATCATACAGTGACGAATTTTATGATTTAAATAATCGCTTAACAAGTCAAACAACAGTTATTTAAGACCATCGACTGTGTTTTTCTCCAGTGTGTGATAGCGACTCATCATAGAATAGGTGTAGTTCAATAACCAAACAACGTCTTCACACAAAATAATTGTATTTGTAACAATTTGACCGGTTTCGGCTGTTCTAAAGCAGCCTTCTTCAGATAATCTTGACTTGAGGTTACTGTATTGACTTCATAAATACTTGTATTTTTACTTCGTATAAATACTATCGTATATTACTACGTATAAATACTTGTATTTATGAAGTCAATACAGTAACCTCAAGTCAAGATTATCTGAAGAAGGCTGCTTTAGAACAGCCGAAACCGGTCAAATTGTTACAAATAGAATTATTTTGTGTGAATACGTTGTTTGGTTATTGAACTACACCTATTCTATGAACAGTTATTTAGTTACGTCAGCGATCAAAAACGGGTACATTTCTACCTGATTAGGCAGCATTTTCACTTAACAAAAGTTAATTGTGCTAGTGGAGACCATAATTTATTTATTTTGACTTTTTTGATTCTCGAAATTTGCATAAAATCCGAATTTGTAAATGATAGTATAATAGTTTTTTATAAAAACAGATCCCAGCCAAGTTTAAGAGAAATTAACCCGCAAACCTTAATGGCCAATTAGCCACATTATGTACATATGTATATACAATCTACACGGGAAAAGGGGTTTAGGAGACTTTCCTAGGTGAAAGAAAACAAATGTTGGTACATAAAAGTTTGTCCCTAAGTCGTAAGTTGAAATTAGTTCTATTCCTATTCTATTATTAGCTCTCATAACCCTACCATTGCTTGGATGCTTTTATCCTTCGTTATGTGCGACGCTATGGAAGTATGAGATATTCTCCCCAAATAAAAATGCTCACAAGAAGGGGTTAAGACACGGCTGAGTTATAAGACTCCGCCTGAGTCGGTTGGCCTAATGTTTATTTATACGGTTGTAGGAATGAGTCGGTACCCTTGGGTTCGCCCTTTCTACTTCAGCCTGGGAGTTTAGTTTAGGACTCCGCACGCCCCTTTAAAAGTCCACAGCTCTGCCGTTCCTCTTAATTAGCCCCTACAGAAAATCTGTCTGCACCAGAAACCGACCGGTTTTAATTAAAACCTAAGTTTTATAGTGGGGATCGGAGCCCTAACCCTTCGAGGACTGTTTGCAAGGGGAAGGAGAATTTCCGAATTTAATTTCTGTTGGGCGCCAAACTCTTTCGCACTTCCACCGTGGAAAACAACAGGAGTCTTTGATTTGTTCTCTTTCCAATACAGATTCTCTCGTCTTTCCCCCTTCAACTTGCAGGTTTAAAATTATCCAAATAGACTTTATAATGATGACTTTTTGTAATAAGCTAAGTTCATAACTTGGAAAAGATATTAACTTGGGAACTAAAGAAGTTTCAAGCAATCCGCTTTCTTTTGAGATTTAGACTCGATCAATAGAATTTTTATTTGATTGCATAAGAATGAAAACCACTGATAATTATTTTTATAAAAGTTTTTTATCGCTTCTTGTTGCTTTTTTTGAATGTGGTGCAGTTAATTTACCAAGTTATAGAGGTTGTCCTGTCCATTGTGTTAAAGTTACTTTAATTCGTACATTTTACCAAACATTTTTAAATGTAGTGTTCTTTTTGTAGTTAACTAATTCAGTTTCTTTTTGCTGAACATATTCGCCTTTTGATCCTTCTAGTGATGTAAGGAAAAAAAAGAAGATATATTTAGAAAGAGTATACTCTACTCCCAATTTAAAGCATTGTGAGGACTGTCGAGGGGTCCGACCCAATTATATGTCTGTATATTGAAGGGCTCTTGAATAAGGGGTTTCTGTTGAATTCACAGGAGATACTGGGCCCATGGGAATATCAGAGGCCCATGCCAAATCTCCACATCCGAACCCAAGCCTTCTTAACATGCTGGCATCCTTTTGAGAAGAATACAAAAAAGGATAGAGAAAGTTTGATCGAAGCCAGGAAAGTTTCTGTCCAGTTTTGTAGCTCGACACAAACTTTCCTGTGGTTCTGTCTTTTTGTGAGAACATATTTTCAGTTGAAATCTTCAAGTCAAGGAACATATATCATAAGTAATACTTTCTTAGTTTAGTTTTTTCTTTTGCAAATTCTCACATCATGAGAATTTGTTATAGGATAAAACTGTAAGAATATTTTTATTCTCTTTTCTTGGTTCAATACATGGAGTAAAATATGGAGAAACCTCAAAGTATACGATATTGAGACAACATAGAACGCATATAAAATAATATAATAACGCTTCTTTATCTTACATGAATAAACATGATTACTGGTTTGGAACAACAAAAGCATTAGCTGAGTTTAATATGTAAGAGTGTGTAAGGAGGGAACTGTAGATATTTCACATGGAATTGGAAAGTATACGATTTTTGTTTTATTAAATAAGAATATGCAAAGAAACATGCGTATACTTTCCCACGTTGTTGTTGAACAATAATGGAAAATATGCGCACTAAATAAATACCTATTCAAAAACTTTCACAATGCATAGCAAAAGTTCACAATGCTTAGGTACAGCTTAGATAAACTCGTCTTTTTAAAATAGTATTAACAAAAAATCAAGCATTTATTAACATTACAATAAAATTAAATTGTGGAATTGTGTAGTATATAAAACAATTTAGTTTTGATAAGTAATTAACTAAAGAATTGAAAACCAACGAAGAAATAAAATTGTTTAAGTGACTAAAAGTTTTTGCCAGAATTTGGACAAAAAGTTCTTGAATAATAAAATAGTTTGTGGGACCCAAAATAATTTTAGCCAAAATAATGGGTTATAAACAGAAAAACAACTGATGGGACCAAATGAAGTTAGACGGAAATTAATGACTCAAGATTCTTGAATATGGTCCCAACCCCAAGAATCTGAGGGACCAAAATTAATTTGAGCCAAAATAATGGAATTTACCTACCTTGGAAGTCAGATTGCTCAAGATGGAGGTGCCAGATTTGATATTCCTATAAGGATACGAAAAGCAAGAGGAGCTTTTGCAGCTTTAAACAATATAAAATGGCGTTCTACGTGCTTTGGAAACAACACAAAAATCCGAATTTTCAATACGAACGTTGTCATTGCTATTATATGGCTGTGAGCAATGGCTAGTTTCAGCTGAAAGCATGAACAATTGAAAGTCTTTATTAACAGGTGCCTTCGCAGAATTCTAAAAATATGGTGGCCGGAAAGATGGATTTCAAATGTAGAACTGCTGCTTACATGCCGCCAAAGACCTGTTGAAATTGAGATCCGAGAGAGAAAGTGCTGGTGGATTGGCCATACTCTGCGTAAGGATGCCGATGAAATATCTAGGCAAGCCCTAGACTGGAACCCTCAAGGGTGTTGAAAAGTAGGAGACCTAGAGAAAAGTAGTAAAAGTAGGAGACCTTCACAATGAAGTCAGTCTCGCGAATCAGCACCTTACGTGGCGGCAAGTTAAGGACCTAGCCAGAAATTGTAAGGACTGGAAAAACTTTGCTATGGCACTATGCGTTCAAGGCCCGGCGTGATAGCATCTTTAAGTAAGTAAGTAAATGATGGAATAATAACGTGGTTTATTATGTTAAAAAAATTGTAATTTAGTGTTTTATATTAAATAAAATAAATGTTTAATTTCAGTTCACTAACTACATTAAAGGATCTGTTTGCATAACGTTCCACAACGGATGATGTTGGTTGCGTCCTCGAGGACAATACTCTTCCAGTTTGACCGATCCTAAGCCAGGACATGTGGCGTGAAACACTACACGAAGTGTGGGACACATTTTCGTGGAACACTGCACATGATTGAGACTGCGTGTAATAGACAAAGCGAGGAGCTTACGCCTCAAATTAAATCTGTTAAATTTTCATTCGTGAGTTCGCTGCTAGCGATGTTAGATGACAACAAGTAGTGCGGAAAAAAGCTCGTGCGTTTTCTGGACTTGTATGCTGGCGAACAATATAATGCAAGCATCGAATAATACAGAAACCCGAGATTTAAGATTGGTAGTGGCTAAGGGAACTGCGTATGTGCTCAAAACTCCTGGATTTAGACCGAAAGAAGTTATTTCAAAATTTAAAAACGTGAATGCTAATGGTCAGGAGATAAATAAAATAGCAGTGACATCAACAGGCCCAAAGTATTTCATTCACAGATTCTAAGGAGCTTTTTATAGGTAGTCGTTCATGGTCGGAACCTCGTTTTCGACCCTTCAGTCCGTGTGAACTGTCTACGAGCCCACGACTGGTGGGGTCACTCCAGCAAATGCACAAAAGTGTCACGCATCTGTTTTCACGCCCTGTGCTTTATTGAGTGCGTTAACTACGTACGTCAATCCAAATTCAAGTACGCCAATCCATGTTGAACAATAATGGAAAATATGCGCACTAAATAAATACCTATTCAAAAACTTTCACAATGCATTACAAAAATTCACAATGCTTAGGTACAACTTAGATAAACTCTTCTTTTTAAAATAGTATTAACAAAAAATCAAGCATTTATTGACATTAAAATAACACTAAATTGTGGAATTGTGTAGTATATAACACAATTTAGTTTTGATAAGTAATTAACTAAAGAATTGAAAACCAATGAATAAATAAAATTATCTTTTTTTCGAGGTACTTTAAAATTTGAAGAAAAAAATGTTTAAGTGACTAAAAGTTTTGGCCAGTATTTGGACAGAAAGTTCTTGAATAATAATCTAGTTTGTGTCTGAAGGACCCAAACTAATTAGAGCCAAAATAATGGGAAGAGAATGTGGTTATAAACAGAAAAACCACCGATGGGAGCAAAAGAAGTTAGACGGAAGTTAATGACTCAAGATTCTTGATTAAGGTCCCAAACCAAGAATCCGAAGGACCAAAATTAATTTGAGCCTAAATAATGGAATTCGCCAACCTTGGAAGTGAGATTGCTCAAGATAGAGGTACTAAGACTTGATATTGCTATGCGGATACGAAAAACAAGAGGAGCTTTTGCAGCTTTAAAAATATATATCGCGTTCTTTGTATTTTGTAAACAACATAGGAATTCGAATTTCCAATACGAATTTTCAATACGAACGTTAAGGCTCTACCGCTCTTTGAGGTTAGACAAATCATTAAAATGAAAATGTTATTGGTTCTGAGCAAGTTATCAAAAGTCTAAGTACAGACTTCATTCCTAATTTTAATTCTGCACAATTTGAGCCCTGTTTCAACTCCTTACTACAATACATACGACAACTATTTCAATACGAGTTTTATCGTTGTATTGAAATGGCGCTTGTACTATTTATCATAGGAAGTTGAAATAGGGAGGTTCAATTTGTGCAGAATTANGTAAATCAGATTTAAAAGAAAAATCATGTAGCACACTCACGTACATAGCAACAAACTACCTTTTATTAAGATCTTACCAAGAGACGAATTCTATATCCGTATAAAGATGAAAAGTCCATATAAAACCAGTGACAAGGATTATGGGTATTTTTAGGACGTACACGTACAGTGATATAGGATGGAGCTACTGGGATTTCTATCCACCTATATATAAAGTTATTTATGAGGTGTCAATTCATTTGATGGGGGTCTAGCAAGGGAAACCCAGTGGGCCATGTCTCTTTATAATCTTTAAAATCTCTGATAATAATCCATTTCCTGTATCCAAAAATAAGCCACAACCTCCAATAAACCTCAAATAACTTCATGTCTTCCTTACGTTTGACACATTCAGTATTCTCTTTTTATTAATGGTTTTGTTTATATTGTTTGTTATGTTGTGCATTAAAAAATTGTTCTTAACCTTAAAAAATGCGAATTTATTTGGTATTTAAAAATACATATATGCATATATTGACTTGATAAGGCTATTATAATGAATTAAAGTAAACAAGTAAAAGTGAAAATTTGATTGTTAAATATGTTGTGTTCGGGGATAGTTCTAAAATGTTTTTGCCTTGACATCCAATATTTTTCATAAAACGTTTTACCTGGTTTTACTTCTTTACCGGAATCGGACTACTCACCGAACATATTATTTAGATGACAATGTATGTAAAGGGCCCATACACGATCCATCTTACCTTCCGTTTTGGTAGATCAGCCTGACTTAAGACTTCAGTCAGACTGTCGAATTATATTTTGCGGAGAGATGTATTTAC
>KZ651900.1:215893-233238 GCA_001010745.2 Gerris buenoi
GGTTTCTAATAATTATAATTTAATTATGAAACAGATTATCGTAATTTTTGTGCATTTTAGTTGTAGACTAATATTAATATCGCTGTTACACGAACAATTTAATTCCATTAAACGAATTAAATTCACTGTTCCAAAAAATTGATGATTCGGAAAAGCATAAATGAAGTGTTAAAAGGAAAAATGAAACTTAGTCACTTATAGAATAGGAAAGGTGATTAGCAAGCTATTAAGAACCTCCTTTTCAAACTTGTAACTTTTATTTGGGTCTCCAGTGTTTTACAAACTTAGTTCTTATTAAATAATAATAATAAAAAGAAATAATAATAATAAAAGCAAACTAATTGTTATTATTAAACTTTTGTTTCTTCTCCTTCAATTACTTCTAATGGACTCAAGCAAAATATATAACCATTTAAAAGATGTTATAGTTTTAATGTTTTTACGCCCATTTGTATTTAACATTATAATTATTTAATGCTAAACAGACTTTTTTTTATAAAGAATAAAGTTAACTTATACTTATTTTCTGCTATATTGTTCTTAATGCATTTAACCACATAGTTTTTAAAAACTAGTTTTTTTTTGCACAAGAAAGTACGAGAAACTTTAGAAGAGAAATTACATTGGTAATCTTTAATAAAAATGACTTTGACTAAATAACTATTAAGAAAAAGGGGATGCTTAGTCCAATGTACTTTGGGACAAAGGAATACCCCACTTTTGTTTTGATAAGGGGAGTAACAGTCTAAATAAGAACATTTAGTACACCTTCTTTAGATTGTTACTCCTGTTTGTTTTGTTTATAAGGGGAGTAACAATCTAAAGAAGTGCCATTACATTTTAGGCTTATATTAAAAATGTTGACCAGCAAAATTTGAAAAGTTCACGTGAAATGACAAAAAAAAAAAAAAAAAAAAATCCGCCAAATTTACTTATCGCCATTGAGTGGCGAACGAGGAAACTATAATTGATTTGATATTTATATTTTGTAAAATAATTTAAAAGTTCAAAAAAATTACAGAGCTTAGTCACAATCTAGTCTTTAAAACTTCCTAGTATGAAAACAAACATCAATCAAATATGAAAATAATCTCTATAGACTGCCGAACCGAGTAGAGGAAACGAGCAGAGTATTTATAGGAGCCAGTCTGAGATGCGCAGGCGCCTGCGTTGGCGCACTATCATTATGTTGGAGTAGGTAACTAAAGTTTAATGTCTGCATTGAAAAATAACTCTTATTTATTTATTTTAACTGTAATACTGCTAGTGAGAACGGCTTCTGGCATTATTATTTTAATCTTCCCACCTTCGACTGTTTTCAGCAATATGATTTTGCGAAGTGTCCAAGGGGAGGGAATCTCCACTACCCCATTGGAGATAATATAATAATCTAGCTTATTAGTTATAGAATGTTTACCAGAATAGTAGTGCGATGCTCTTTCGTGAAAATGGTGATGCCTCATTGTCACATCACTGTCTCCAGGCTGGTGTAACTGAGGAATCAAATTCAACCATATGGACATCTTGTGACCTCTATAGTGACTCTTCATTCTAGTCTTAGCGGCTGAAACAGATAAAAATGAAAATTTTTGTTAATGAAAAGTAATTTGAAGATTTTTATGAGTTCACAAAAATATACTCCGTAAAATAAGGATAGTAACCAGCAACATAATGAAAAAAGATAAATACAACACATCCCACAAAATCTACGAAATTCAAATCAAAATAATGAAATAAGATAAAACATAGCGAAGAATGTCATCATCGTACTAATTTATTGTACAGGAAGTTATTATTATTATTTTTTTAAAGATATGTTAGTTCATGAGCGCCAGACTCTTTCATTGGCCTCAAAACCTCTTCCCCTTTAGAGACAATGGCAGACTACACTCGACTGAAGTGGGATGAGCGATAAGTGTGCAGTATTCACCTTTTTTGAGACGATGAAAGAGAAAAGTTTTCTCCAAAGACTATATCAGGATCAACCATGTCTTATAAAAAAGTAGCAAAAGTTGATTGCTTTAAAAACAACTAATTCATAGAGCATTTTTCCACGTAGAGCATGTCCATCAGAAATACGGGATAATTTACTGAAATTAAAATCTATATACGACACTAACATAAAATTATCTAAATTTGATTTACTTAGTATTCAAAGTTTGGCGTCGAAAAATTAAGGTAGGGTATTTAGTTCTTCTAAATAACCTATAATTTATACCAACTATTTTTAAATTAACTCTGTGAAATTCAAATATAAATAGGAAGTTAAACTGTAGCTATCGTTGAAAAAAATGCCTTGGGCAACAAACATCGGATTAAAAATAGAGGAAAAACGGCTCTAAAATCCTAAACTATGATGGAAGGAAAGAATTATACTGCATTGCGAAATGCTTACGGATTCGTTTCGTATTTTAATTTTTGAATGGGCTTTGTTTTAGAAAGGTTCCACAACTTAAAGAGATGATCTTTATGACTTGTATAGCGGTGATGGCGAACACGTTTAAAATTGGGATGTTTGCCAAAAAGTTCGGTTCTACATTATACGAAACGTTGGCTGCATTTCAACAATCGTCCCAATGAGGATGCTCGAATTTAAATCATCCCGATCTGATTGATTTGCAACTTTTACTTGTAAGACGAACCAACTAAGGATACGATACACAATATTGAGATTTATTTTGGATATTTATATTTTCTTTTTTAAATATTTAATGTCTTCCTGTGGCTTTTACCGCGTTTGGATGCGTATTGACCTAGGTCATTACTTTTAAAAATACTAGAAGCATACCAAGGAATTCGATTTACTCATAGTAACTATCCATTTAAAATTAGTTTCTAAATTTTGTAAACTCTTATTCCTACCACTTATTTTACATTATTCAAGAGCTGTATACATATTACATATATATTATATAAAGAAGAGCATCTGTTTGATTTTTTATAAAATTCTACAGTTTTAATCAGAGCTAAGGTGGAATTTTGCTCAATTGACCTTGAAAACAAGAGGAGTCTGGAAGACAAGATCGATTACGATGTTCTTAAGATGAGATCTGCTTTGTGCCGAAAGAACAAAGCAGTAGAGCGTCTCTAATAAAGATTTGCACTAGTTTGTGGTTAATTGAGACTTCTGACTACACAGAACAACGGAGCATCTTTGAAGTGGCGCAGTTGAATTGCAACTACCGAATTACAAAGCCGGGAACGGCTCAGGGACAACTAGAGATCAGAACGTCACTAGCTGTAACTTGGTATGTTTTTAATGTAATTCCGGAATATAGGGATAAGAATGTCCTTAAAACATTGAGAAGTCCACCGTTGTAAAGCAATTGACTCATAGTGAACGAATTATAGAGGGAAAAGGGCTAGTGAGGGAAGGAGGGGGGGGGGGAGGTGCTTGATTAGATTCGATAATAATCATTAAAAAAGAAAGAAAAGAATAGCTGCCAAATCTGATTAAGGAAGCAGTCAGGCAGTATTCAAACTGATATTTTACGAAATAATCATTCCAGATTTTACAAATTTCAAATTGTTCAAAATAAAAAGATAAAAACATAAAAATACTTAATTGAAATATAGTATTTCAGTGCTCTTTAATACAAATAGACTTTAAGTTATCATGCTCCAACATTTAAAACAAAAATCCAATTATTATGAATAATTTTGTAGTAGAAATAATTTATCTTCATTCTAATTATTAGATTTCAAAGTTGATCATTGTTTCAGATAACCAAGAAACATATTAATTTCAGAAATTTTCTTACAGGGAAAACACTGTCAACCGATGTTGCAAAAAACTGGCAGAGACAAGAGTACAAGGGTTTGAGTCTCTAATGCTTGAGAGTTGGAAGTTGGAAGTAGATTGATTGCTTGTCGTAAAGAGGATGTAGGGAGAAGAGAGTGGAAGAAGTATATAGGGTCTCTCACATGTCATTTAGCTTTCTAACCCAACAACATTCAATCCTTTTAACACAGACGCTAAATTACTTTTACACTGGAAAAAAAATCGTTTTAATTTCGCAAGTTAATAGACATTACAATCCTACCACAGCCCTTGAAGCGTGAAAGAACGCGAATGGTTACATAGAGATGCGAAGCATAATCGTAAACTCTAAGTATGTCATCTTTTCCGAATGACTGCTAAATGTTTATACTTAGACTCTGGTTCCAAGGAGATTTTCTTAAGTGAGCACCATTTAGGAGTAAATGTTAGATGGATTCTAAATCGTTTGTATAAGGTACATAAGGAATATGATACTGATGCGTCTACGATTAAAACCACCTGGATGTAATTTGTAATCATCCCCTACAAATAGGTAAACATATTTTAGGCAAAATATATAGGTAAAACAAAAAATCCAGAAACAAGAGGAAGTGATATGATAGAATCTCAAAACAAGCCAAAGGGGCTCCCAGGGCCAGGGCGCTCCCGCAGCACTTGGAGGAGATATTTTATGTAATTTAGATGCAGGTTATAAACAATGATAAAGAAGGTCGAAAAAGCAATGTTGCCAACCTGATTTCAACAACTTCATTACATTAGCCATTCATTCTCTACTATTTATAAAATAATTAAGTTAGCAGTACTTACTTTTTCGCCCTACTTTTACTTTTCAAGTCCAGGGAGGAAAAGACCTGCTTTAGTCACTCTAAACTATTCCAAAATCATATCTTTTTCTCCGTACTGGAGATAAACTCTTTTATCTCATTTTCTTGGCCACATTTAGACTCATTCTTGAGTCAACATAACAAACAAAATGAGATAGGAGAGTTTGTTATTCATACACCACTAATGATCCACTATGAACAACACAATAATTATTGAGGGATCACCTTTAATCTACAATTTATTTTTTTATGTTTAAATAAGTATATAATCGGCACTATTTATTATTTTTCCATCTTAAAAATAATATTAAATAAGAAAAGGAGAAGAAAAGGGTTTGACCCTTTATCTGAGTTTAGTACTTCGTAGAACCCATGAAAATTATTGTTGGTATCTTGATTCCGATAAGGGTTGTGCCTTTAATGGTGTTCACTGAGCTGACCATGGTATCTATGACTTTAGAATAAAGTGCCATTTGACTGAAATCTTCTCTCATTGTCAATCTGATTGAAGTTCTAGGAGGCTCCTTAAGCCAAAAAGAAACAGAAACTCTCTTTTTCAAATGACGTAGTCAATAGAATAAGTTTGATAAAATAAATAAAAGTAAAATATACGATCAATTAAATTTTTATTTTATAAAATAAAATNATTGTTAAATATCTTTTACTGCATGTCCTTGTTATTGTTAAATATCTTTTACTGCATGTCCTTGTTATTGTTAAATATCTTTTACTGCATGTCCTTGTTATTGTTAAATATCTTTTACTGCATGTCCTTGTTATTGTTAAATATCTTTTACTGCATGTCCTTGTTATTGTTAAATATCTTTTACTGCATGTCCTTGTTATTGTTAAATATCTTTTACTGCATGTCCTTGTTATTGTTAAATATCTTTTACTGCATGTCCTTGTTATTGTTAAATATCTTTTACTGCATGTCCTTGTTATTGTTAAATATCTTTTACTGCATGTCCTTGTTATTGTTAAATATCTTTTACTGCATGTCCTTGTTATTGTTAAATATCTTTTACTGCATGTCCTTGTTATTGTTAAATATCTTTTACTGCATGTCCTTGTTATTGTTAAATATCTTTTACTGCATGTCCTTGTTATTGTTAAATATCTTTTACTGCATGTCCTTGTTATTGTTAAATATCTTTTACTGCATGTCCTTGTTATTGTTAAATATCTTTTACTGCATGTCCTTGTTATTGTTAAATATCTTTTACTGCATGTCCTTGTTATTGTTAAATATCTTTTACTGCATGTCCTTGTTATTGTTAAATATCTTTTACTGCATGTCCTTGTTATTGTTAAATATCTTTTACTGCATGTCCTTGTTATTGTTAAATATCTTTTACTGCATGTCCTTGTTATTGTTAAATATCTTTTACTGCATGTCCTTGTTATTGTTAAATATCTTTTACTGCATGTCCTTGTTATTGTTAAATATCTTTTACTGCATGTCCTTGTTATTGTTAAATATCTTTTACTGCATGTCCTTGTTATTGTTAAATATCTTTTACTGCATGTCCTTGTTATTGTTAAATATCTTTTACTGCATGTCCTTGTTATTGTTAAATATCTTTTACTGCATGTCCTTGTTATTGTTAAATATCTTTTACTGCATGTCCTTGTTATTGTTAAATATCTTTTACTGCATGTCCTTGTTATTGTTAAATATCTTTTACTGCATGTCCTTGTTATTGTTAAATATCTTTTACTGCATGTCCTTGTTATTGTTAAATATCTTTTACTGCATGTCCTTGTTATTGTTAAATATCTTTTACTGCATGTCCTTGTTATTGTTAAATATCTTTTACTGCATGTCCTTGTTATTGTTAAATATCTTTTACTGCATGTCCTTGTTATTGTTAAATATCTTTTACTGCATGTCCTTGTTATTGTTAAATATCTTTTACTGCATGTCCTTGTTATTGTTAAATATCTTTTACTGCATGTCCTTGTTATTGTTAAATATCTTTTACTGCATGTCCTTGTTATTGTTAAATATCTTTTACTGCATGTCCTTGTTATTGTTAAATATCTTTTACTGCATGTCCTTGTTATTGTTAAATATCTTTTACTGCATGTCCTTGTTATTGTTAAATATCTTTTACTGCATGTCCTTGTTATTGTTAAATATCTTTTACTGCATGTCCTTGTTATTGTTAAATATCTTTTACTGCATGTCCTTGTTATTGTTAAATATCTTTTACTGCATGTCCTTGTTATTGTTAAATATCTTTTACTGCATGTCCTTGTTATTGTTAAATATCTTTTACTGCATGTCCTTGTTATTGTTAAATATCTTTTACTGCATGTCCTTGTTATTGTTAAATATCTTTTACTGCATGTCCTTGTTATTGTTAAATATCTTTTACTGCATGTCCTTGTTATTGTTAAATATCTTTTACTGCATGTCCTTGTTATTGTTAAAAGTATCAGTTATTAATAAATGTATATAGGTACATAATAATAAATATTGCTTAGATAGTAGGTATGCATGATGATATAATAATTAACGGATCATATAATATTAATTAATTATTTTTTATTTCTATACTAATAAGATATGTTCACCAGTTATTGCATGGATTAATTGTATTATTCGGCTGTTGCATGGATCTAATATTTATAAATGAACTGTTTATTTTATTCACAAATGGTATGTGCAATTATGGAAATTAAAATTTATTGTAATATTAAATATATAAAATAATTGTGAAAGCAAACTCTAGCGACGGTCTATTGACTATGCTATAGATATGCTAAGATGATAATTACTTTTTGATTTTTTTTTATTAATTATTATTGTTAATAGAATATTGTATTTTAAGCATGTTAATAATAATAATAATAATTAAAATATAAAGTTAAATTTAAGAAGCAATACAAAACATATCAGGAAATTTAATATATAATAATACGAATATTTTTAGTAAATTATTATGATAAGATACCTTTTAAAACAGTATTCAAGTAAAAGTTAAAATAAAAGTGATGTAAATTATAAAATTATTGAGAAATGTATTGGAAGACTAAACTTACATATTTATTCAAGCAAAAACAAGGAAGCAAACATGAAATTTTCATGTAGCTAGGCCGAGCAAGGAAAATTAACATAACACCAGTGGATTTTTTTGGCTCCAGTATTATGTTTTCCGGGTGTATGCTGCAAAAAAACAATTCCATGCCTTTTGTTAGGTCTAAATCCAAGCTTTTTTTCTATGTATATCGCATGTTATTAAGCAACTTGTATTCTGTTTGGGAATATCTACACCTGTTTTTTTACACCTTTTATAAATAAACTCATATATTATCGAAAGAAAAAAACAAACTAAAATTGATTGTGGTTTATCTATGATTATATATTGAAACAAATAATGGTTTCCTCGGCCGGTGTCGAATATGTATAATAATATCATTCGGAAGAGACTTCATCATAGATTATGTAAATTTCGTCGTGACGCGACGTTTTGAACTCATTACAGGGAAATTGCTCGAGGGAATTGCTTACGATAAGAATTATTTGCAGCAGACTAACAAAAAAAGTTTGTCAAAAGCTATAGTGCTGGTCTTATCGATAGTGAGCCTTAAAGCAGGAACAATTACCACTGCATTTCTAACGCAGAAGTACAACGTTTAAAAAANAAGTAATTAATAAGTTATACATCGTCAATAAGGAGAAGAGGAAGGGATCGTAAGAACTTTTAATGACTCTTTGATTTGCAGCTTCAATATTCCCACTCTTAAGCGAATTTAGTCGAGTAGAAACGCAAATACATTACGGAAAATCTATTGGGAATGGATGAATACTTTCGAAAAGAAGGAAATAACATTTGGTGAATTAAGAGTTTTTTGTATCTGACGCACATTAATATATAAAAACTCCTTCCCAACTGCTATTTGTTACTTTTATATAAATTTATTTTAACTGTCTATATAAATAAAGACTTAATAATCTATTGATAGTAGAGTGCTTTAGATAATTATCGATCTGAAACTTTATGATCTTTATCAAAGATGTCTTTTCTTTTTAGATTTTGAGTTTAACTTTTAAAATTATATTAGCAGTAATTTAGTTTCTTCAAGTTTTACTTTGTTAAATAATTATTTTAAAATATTTTTTGCCATAAGTATTTTAGTTTTAAAATAAGGTTAAGAATATTTAACCTGTTTATATTTATTAAGATTGTGAATTATGTAGAAGATTATTCCTACTTTCGCGTATTTTTAAACATAATTATATTTTAAGAACACGTTAATGTGAACTCAGGTATTTATGTTTTTTTTTTTTGTTTTTTTTTGAAAAATCAATTATTATTTTGTTTATACACATAAAGAAGTAGTATGTTTTAAGAAAGGTTAGTAGCTTTTAGAAGATAAGAATTAATTTATTAGAGCTAAAAAATTATTACATTATTACATTCTCTATTTATGACATGAAAAAAATAAAAAATAAAAAAACCGAAGGTTAAAGTAATTTACTATTAATAAGAAAAATTAAAATTAATTTGTATCGTAACACCAAAATAAATATATCTTTTACTGCATGTCCTTGTTATTGTTAAATATCTTTTACTGCATGTCCTTGTTATTGTTAAATATCTTTTACTGCATGTCCTTGTTATTGTTAAATATCTTTTACTGCATGTCCTTGTTATTGTTAAATATCTTTTACTGCATGTCCTTGTTATTGTTAAATATCTTTTACTGCATGTCCTTGTTATTGTTAAATATCTTTTACTGCATGTCCTTGTTATTGTTAAATATCTTTTACTGCATGTCCTTGTTATTGTTAAATATCTTTTACTGCATGTCCTTGTTATTGTTAAATATCTTTTACTGCATGTCCTTGTTATTGTTAAATATCTTTTACTGCATGTCCTTGTTATTGTTAAATATCTTTTACTGCATGTCCTTGTTATTGTTAAATATCTTTTACTGCATGTCCTTGTTATTGTTAAATATCTTTTACTGCATGTCCTTGTTATTGTTAAATATCTTTTACTGCATGTCCTTGTTATTGTTAAATATCTTTTACTGCATGTCCTTGTTATTGTTAAATATCTTTTACTGCATGTCCTTGTTATTGTTAAATATCTTTTACTGCATGTCCTTGTTATTGTTAAATATCTTTTACTGCATGTCCTTGTTATTGTTAAATATCTTTTACTGCATGTCCTTGTTATTGTTAAATATCTTTTACTGCATGTCCTTGTTATTGTTAAATATCTTTTACTGCATGTCCTTGTTATTGTTAAATATCTTTTACTGCATGTCCTTGTTATTGTTAAATATCTTTTACTGCATGTCCTTGTTATTGTTAAATATCTTTTACTGCATGTCCTTGTTATTGTTAAATATCTTTTACTGCATGTCCTTGTTATTGTTAAATATCTTTTACTGCATGTCCTTGTTATTGTTAAATATCTTTTACTGCATGTCCTTGTTATTGTTAAATATCTTTTACTGCATGTCCTTGTTATTGTTAAATATCTTTTACTGCATGTCCTTGTTATTGTTAAATATCTTTTACTGCATGTCCTTGTTATTGTTAAATATCTTTTACTGCATGTCCTTGTTATTGTTAAATATCTTTTACTGCATGTCCTTGTTATTGTTAAATATCTTTTACTGCATGTCCTTGTTATTGTTAAATATCTTTTACTGCATGTCCTTGTTATTGTTAAATATCTTTTACTGCATGTCCTTGTTATTGTTAAATATCTTTTACTGCATGTCCTTGTTATTGTTAAATATCTTTTACTGCATGTCCTTGTTATTGTTAAATATCTTTTACTGCATGTCCTTGTTATTGTTAAATATCTTTTACTGCATGTCCTTGTTATTGTTAAATATCTTTTACTGCATGTCCTTGTTATTGTTAAATATCTTTTACTGCATGTCCTTGTTATTGTTAAATATCTTTTACTGCATGTCCTTGTTATTGTTAAATATCTTTTACTGCATGTCCTTGTTATTGTTAAATATCTTTTACTGCATGTCCTTGTTATTGTTAAATATCTTTTACTGCATGTCCTTGTTATTGTTAAATATCTTTTACTGCATGTCCTTGTTATTGTTAAATATCTTTTACTGCATGTCCTTGTTATTGTTAAATATCTTTTACTGCATGTCCTTGTTATTGTTAAATATCTTTTACTGCATGTCCTTGTTATTGTTAAATATCTTTTACTGCATGTCCTTGTTATTGTTAAATATCTTTTACTGCATGTCCTTGTTATTGTTAAATATCTTTTACTGCATGTCCTTGTTATTGTTAAATATCTTTTACTGCATGTCCTTGTTATTGTTAAATATCTTTTNCCATATTCGATTCAACTTTAAAATTTCAAATTGGAACCCCTATATTGTGATACATATTTGGAAAGGCCTTGAAAAAAGAAAACATTTGTCGTAAACCAGAGCTTTTTATCTTTCGCCGTTTCAAAATGGTGGCCAGTTAAAATTTTAAAATTGTCATTTTCAACGCTTGATTGCTGCTTAAATAAGGCTTTAAGAGAAAAAAAAAAGTAAAATTATTCTATTTTAAACTCAAAAATTCAAAATTGGTTTAACAAATTTTTTATTTTTACTTTTTCGGTTACGGAAGACAAATGACTACCTGCGTTGCTATGGCAACCAAATAAAAATAAAATTTTGGAAACATTAGCGTTGAACTTTTATTTTTTACCCTTAAATAAGACCAATTTACTTTTGCATTTTTTCCCCTGAAACCTTTATTTCGGCCGTAATTAAACGTCAAAAATGTCAATTCTGTAATTTCAACTTGCCGCCATTTTAAAATGACGAAAGATAAAAAGCTCTGGTTTGCGAAAAATATTTTCTTTTTTCAAGGCCTTTCCAAATATGTGTCACAATATAGGGGTTCCAATTTGAAATTTTAAAGTTGAATACAATATGGCGGGAAAATTGCTACCCACCAAAGAAAGTAGTTTTTTATGCATGATGAAGATTTCAACAAACCGCAGCTTGATATCTCAAATATTAACGGAGATAATTAGCCGTTGCCGAACTTTTGCCACACCCTGTATATAAAGACTTTATAGTCAGCAATAACTCAAAAGTAGAAAAATCTTTCCGATACAACTTAGACAAACTTAATCATATTGTTGAAACTGTAGTTAAAATCTATAATATCTCATTTATCCGATTTTTCTCATTCTTTACTTGCTTTTGATTTTAAGATTTATTTTCATTCATATTTCGTAAACTAGATGTTTCCCGGGAAAACAACTTATATCGTTATGAGTCTTACGTCGATCTCCGACATGAAGTAGGCTCACCACTCACTGTTATTTTCTTCTTTTCCCTATTATGTAATTCTATTTCTTCTATATTTCGGCACTGATGATGGTCTTATGAAGGCTGCAAGCTGCTTTGGCTAATAAAGAAATTTATTTTACGTGGAGAAACAATTTTTTATCTTCCTCTAAGATGACCTCCATAGACGCTCCCAATCTAACTTATATTTTTATTTTTATTAAATAGACTACATTTTAGAATTTTTTAAATCAAAATCGTCGAAACCGTTTTCGCCGATAATTTTTTAAATTTTTTTCACGTTCCTACAGAGTTTTTTTTGGAGGATTTTCCCTACAATTTCGTACGATTTTTCTGAACATGTTTGCCAACTTTCATCAAAAATTGGCCGAGTAGCTTAGTTTAGGCTTCACGCTTCTGCATAGACGACAGGCAGACTTAGACATTTTTTGTACTCAAGGGATCTCAAAACATTTAAATCCATCAAAATTTCAAAATCGAATTTTAGACGCAACTTAATATTATAGGAAAGTAAAAATCGGAAATCATACAACTTCGAACAAAAGTTTTCCATATAGCAATAAATCAAAATCGTCGAAACTGATTTCATCAATTTTTTTTTTCTACCTTTTTTTGGGCAGGAAGCGCTCCTAAATTTAGAGTGAAGTGAATGTCCCAATTTAGAATCAAGGTATGATTTTAATGAAACCTAACACAAACTCAGAGAACTGAAGTATTTTAAGCGCTATCATAATATGTATACACTACGTACATGAGAAATTAAAAAGAAGATAGCTAATACAACATTAGAATTTAAATTATTTCATGTCACACAAATAAAATTCGTCGGCAAGATAAAGTTTTCTTTAAAAACAAAATGTCGAAAGAAAAAAAAACAATTTAGAAACAAATCAATATAAATTTAATATAAAAACTCAGAAAAAATAAAAACGGAAACAAAATCTATCTGTGTCACTCCCCCTCCCTTCTCAAAACAAAGTTACAACATACTCTGTGGCTGACGTGATATTTTGACAGGAGCGTCTAAAGGCAACACATCATCTCCAGATATTTTTATAATATCTCCATGAAAGTTTCTGTTTAACTTTGTAATCTACCTTTGTTTACACTCGTGTCGTTTTCTTCTTGACACATTTCGTTGCTATTTTACCCTATCCTCAGTGTAGTTATTCATTAGGTATAAAAGTTGGGAAGCCAGGCTAACTTTTACAAGCGTGATACACAATTTACAAAGTTCAAACAACCCTTTTTTTGCATAGTACAAGCCTTTTTATTAAAATTAACTATCAGCACTATTAGTAAGCAACAATATAAACTATACATTTTTACCTTACTGTAAAGTCCTAACTCATAATCTATTTTCATAACCTTATTAAAGTGAAAAGGTCAAAGTACAGAAGACCATACTTCAAACCCCCTCCATACTTCGGCAAATAAATATTAGCCAATTGCCAATTTTTTTTAAAATGAAACCACTAATTTTGATGCTGTCCCAATTCATTTAAACTCTTAATTTTGGCGGGTCAACTAATATTAAAACTTTGATAAATTTTTTCATTCTTTGATACTTTATTGACACTTCTGTACTAATTTAAAGTACTAACTTTTTTTCTTTTAGTCTATATACCTACTCTTCTACTATGAAAAAAATAATTATATTATAGGTACAGTAGTAAGTGCTTTGAAAGGTAATTTCCTAAAGTAAATCCAATTATTCTTCATAAATTATAAATCACTTAATTCTAATTTATTTTCTCATAGACTTTGTATAAATTAGAATTTGTAATAAAACGGAACTTTGTCATAGAATTTTTATAAAGAGACAGTATTGTGAAGTTTATTTTGATAACTTTTAAAATTTAATAAAAAATAAATGAGATAATATTGGATATAAATTCAGTCTTACTATGTATGTATATGAGACATATTTGATCAAGTCAAGTAAGTTTTTCACGCGTATTACACTCATATATCGTGATCACAATAGTAGTGTGTTTAAAAACTATCAATTTCGTGTTGGAATTAGTATTGAATTGATTATTTGTAGAAAACACTGGGTACTCTGGGAAGTAGCAATAGTAGATATGTGGTTTTCCATCGGTTGCCATACATTTAAATTCTATCCACGATAAAACGTATTTGTATTGGAATTAGTATTAATTTGAATACTTGTAGAAAACATTGGGTACTCTGGGAAGTAGCAATAGCATGTGGTTTTCCATCGGTTGTCATACATTTAATTGCAAACAACGATAAAGAACAGTAGATAGGAGTCCACTGAACTAACCCGGGTTGGAAGACCAAATTCATTACCAAATTCGATTTCCTCGATCTGTGACAGTCAACCATGGTTTTCTAGGCCTAAGTCATGCGGCGACAACTCTTTCGAGCAGCTTCCCATTTGTTTAATCAATGCAGGGTGAACATTGTGCAGGGGGCCCGGATCGGAAAATGAAGCCAGAGCTGTGTGGTTACCCAATGTATGCGATACTTACTCCATGGTGCCGCAGACCGAAGTGGCCCTTGGCCTCTCGAGTTGCCTTCTATCTCTCTCTGTCTTGTGCTATCTGTTTCCATCCTTTAGATCGAGATCCTTGGATGGTGAGGATCTCTTCTACATCGTCTTACTATCTACTCCTTGGTCTGCCAATCTATCTTTTTCCGACTACGTTTTTCTTCTATATCCTTTTCACTGCTCTTCCATCATCCATTCTTTTGGTCATCTTATACTTCCCGTCATCTTTTCCTTATCAAATCTTGTTGCTCCAAAATCTCTTGCATCTAATCTTTTTACTTTTAAGTTAAATCTGTTTAATTACCAACAACTTGAGTAATTTAGGTCAGACCAAACAATATTTATTGATTCTAAATCATTTTTGAAGATCTAGTAATTAAAAAAAAAAAAAATTAAAAATTAAATTAAGAATTCACTATAAAAGTAAAAGTAACAATTGGAATTTACTCAGGTATTTATCAATACATATTAGACTTTTCCTGTGTTTTGATCTCAAAATAACAGACCATTATTTAAAGAATAGTCTGTCAATAAGTGTGGCACATAACTTCATCAAGTCAAATTATTGAAGGAATAGTCACATGAGATTTGCATCTGTTTCGATTCCCATTGGGGGACACAATTATGTTTATGCAATATATGTTTATGCTAAAGATTGAAATGATTTTCTATTGGACCATATGCTACTTTCGACAGACCAACCAAATTTCTTCCAAATTGGATGAACAATTTTAGAGATATGTGGTGTTATATATGTGGAAAGAAAGATATATGCACAGAAGGATTTATTTAATCTAAGACGAACCATGCCCTTATAATGGTCTAAAAGGATAAATAATAATAATAAGTTGATTATCCAATTTTATAAGATTTTTTGTTATTTCACATTCAGTTTATAGAAAGATTCTTCAACTTTTACATACTTCGTGCAAATTAAATTATTATTTTCCATCCTTTTTGTAAAATTATTTTAAATTAATAACCATAAAAGACGCGAGAAAACTATAACACACAGTTATGCCACAAAGTTGGCAGACTATTTTATTTTACTATATTTGTTTTTACTGACTGAAAACTACAAACTAATTCATATACAATTATTTATTGTTTAATATATTCCATGGCAGGCTTAAACTAAAGTTGCAGCACAAAGGCCTTAGTATACTATCATTCACAAGCTTTTGTTTCAAACTTTCTGATTATAAATACGCTCGGTTAGCTAATTAACTTAGTTCCTTAATTATCACAACTCGAGTAATTATTCAAAAGAGTAAAACTCAAACCCTAAAAGAAAAGACATTACTGATTTGGAATTTAAAGTTTTAGATTGATAGTTATCTAAAGCACTCTACTATCAATAGCTTTTTAAGTCTTTATTTATGGAGGCAGTTTAAATATATTTCCAGATGTAACAAATGAGAGTTGGAAAAGGAGTTTTAATATAATATTTTGCGTCAGATACAAAATACTCTTAATTCACCAAATGTTTCTTCCTTCTTTTAAAAAGTATTTATCCATTCCCAATAGATTTTCGTAATGTATTTGTGTTTCTACTCGACTAAATTCGTTTAAGAGTGGGAATATTGAAGCTGCAAATCAAAGAGTCATTAAAAGTTCTTACGATCCCTTCCTCTTCTCCTTATTGACGATGTATAACTTATTAATTACTTGAGAAAGAGAAACAAGAATGGAATTAAGAGTTTCGGAAGGGTTATAAAGTTTAAACTTTAGAAGGAGCGAGGGCTCCTTCTTTATGTTGATTTTAAATATTTTATTTGATTGTGTCACTGAACTCAGAGGGAGAAAAGAGTTTGGAAGGAATCTGTTCGGGTAATTAACGATCGACGCCTCTAGTAGCCCACATTCAGAAAAAAAGAATTCTTATTCTCATAAAACTTTTCTTTTTCTACACTTAACAGTTGAACAAAAAGAAGAAGAAAACATCCAAAAAAGTTTTTGTCGTGCGAGTTTCGATAACTCTGAAACTATTCGATAAACTGAGACTAACTTTTTTTTTTAAGGAAACCGTATTTAAAAAGGAAGTCAGCAAAAGAGATTCTAAGTTTTTATTCTTTTCTTCAAGCGAGGAGAAGGGCAAAAGGAATAAATGAGGTAAATTTGAATAACGATTTGGAAGGCGTAGCTAAAAAGCGAGATGCCAGTGAAGGAGGGGGTCCTATCCACAATCTAAAACTGATTTTCTACTTTGATTTAAAAAGGTTTTGACTAATCGTTCCCCAGCGACTTTTCTTCGATTCAAATGATGGCGCGTCTCATTCCCCCACTTCCAACCAACCAGTAAAAAAGGGTTGACGAAACTTTTATTCAATCAAACTTAATTAAATCAATTAAAAATTTCAATTAATTTCCAACTTTAAAAATTAAAACTTCAAATAAACTAGATAAAAACTAAATTGGATGAAATATTATTTTAAGAGAACACTTTACCATCGGTTCAAAATCTATACTTATTTTTTTGAGCAAAAGTAAATAAATAAGAATAAACAAAAACAGATATATTTAAAAATAAAGAAAACAACGTTTTTGCCGATATCTTAATGTAACAATATAAATGAAAATTTGTATACATCAGCTATATTATGATTGAAAGAAGCATGTAAAATTTCAACCTGTTCCAAGCAGAAGTTTTTATGAGTTAATGATCTATATATTTTTTAATTTTTTTAATAGTTAATTGGAGTAATATCCCGACGGGGTCTGAGAGGACAGTTCTTTTTCTTTCTACAACCATCTGCTTTAACTATAAATTTATCATTACCTTTTTTCTCAATATACAATACATTATTTATTGAAAGACTCTCGCTTCAAAGATGATAAAAAGCTTTTTATTTAATTTTGCCTTAACTCCGCTAGTATAAATAGTTATTTACTTTTAATTTTGTCTCTTTTCTAACTC
>KZ651900.1:241815-257126 GCA_001010745.2 Gerris buenoi
CTATGAACCAAAGAGCGACGGACAGACGGACACATCACCCTCGGCATAAGGGTTTTGAGAAGTATCTACAAAACCCTAAAAACCAAGTGACACATAATTTGACATATAACAAAAATAAACAAAACAAGTAACAGGGTTCCATAATAACATTTTTTCCCATCTTTTTTAAGCTTACGTTTACGCGAGCGTTGCGCGTGAACGCTTGGACGGATAACGTTTTTCAACGTACTCAGCCTGGGCATTGGTAAAATGAACATGTTTACCAAATTTCAACTAACTCGGTGATCTTTTACTCAAGTTATCGTCATAGGTAGATATTTCGTGACGGATTTCACGTGACGGTGATTTCATGACGGTTATTTTGTGACGGTGATTTTGTGACGGTGATTTTGTGACGGTGATTTTGGTCGTTTTTTTCCGATTCACTCCCAGGCTCCGAACGTGCCATAAGGAACTTCGTCCCAATTACTTCATAGACCAAATTTGTTTTATCTCTCATTCAGGGATTGTAATTCCATCATCTGATTCACACTTCTGAAGCTTTTGGATATGAATCACGAACTAGCTTTGCTTAATGAACATACGTAACGAGGCAGCCGATCAACACCAAAATTCTAGAGATTCGTGCATAAGCACGACATTGAAATTCCTAAAAATACTCTGATTAGTTTCTGGTTATGGATCGATATCAAAGGCACTCCTGGAATTACCCCCATAACTCACTTCACTGGAATTAAGTTTCCTGAGGGGGAGAAGGGGGAAAATGCAAATTAGATGTTATAGCCAGAAGCACACAATGATTTCCTCGACCATGAAATGCAGGACACTGCATTGATCCGTTTCCATACAGCTTGACATCCATCCGCCTGTATCAAATTACACCAAGTAACATTAAGTACATAACATTTGCAATATAATATCAATGTGAGAACTACCTCTACAAAACAATGCTAAGTATGAGCCTGCAACCTTTGTTACCTAAACAGATACACTCACTTTCTATGAAACTGAATTTGAACATTAAAATTGATTCTTACTTGTTCCTGGCTATAATGCGTGTAGAATTCTGCATCAAATTACATGTATAAACTTCAGATGCACACCATTTGCATTCTAAAGTAACATTAGTTGACATATTTTAACAAATAAGATCATAAAAAAACGGTATACCATTTTCAAACTTATTTATAAAAGCTCGAAATCTAAGTGCGTCCTATAACAAAAAGCTAACATATCATACCATTCTTTAAAAATTATTGACGATAAAATATCAAATAACGAATAGATATAAATATATTACCATTTTGTATACTCGATACTAAATGGTTTAAAATCTTTAGGTATGAATAAAAAAGTTCAATCAACTTTAAAATTAAAATTGGAAACATAAGTCTACCACAAGCGAAAGAAAAATAGTCCGCCAATTAGTGTAGCACAAAGCTTGCTCGCGAAAGACAGATATGGAACCAAACATGTTCCCTTTTGTCAGTAACGGATTTCTGTCTTGGAATTTTTGAAATCGGAGACCTAAAATTTGTTCCTTCTTCACGTAGCTTCCATTACCCTCGGTAAGTTCGGAAGCAAAATATTAAAACAGTAGGAATAACCGTTTGAGTTATCAAATGTAGAGATTATCTCCGATGATTATGGAAATACAATGGTTCATAATCTTAAACTGTGAGGATAGATCTAACCATCAAATTATCCAATCCATCCAGAAGTTCCAATTATCGTTCCATAATCCTATGAAAAATGCCTCTTCCGACAAGGCTAACCGTATAACTCATAAAACAACCAAAATGTTCTCAATAAACTCTGCCTTGTCACTCTCCTCACTAAGTTCACCATTTACCCCAACTTTTTCTGTTTTTATTGGTTTTTATCGGGGAAATTTAACGATAAAGTCTAAAGCGAAGCAGTAAAACCTCGTATGTACATAACTGTTTTAGTTAACCATCTTGTAGTACTCTAGCCACTAAGCAGGTTAAAGGACCCACAGAAAGTGAATACCTTGCTAGTAACCTTAGTTCGAAAGTAGGTAGAATAAGCCAAAGATATGATAAGGGGTTTCAGCCTATTCCTCTCACTGCCTGCCTACACACAGGGCTTTTAATGAGACTAAATCGGAGTAAATGAGGATTGAGACGACAGTGCCCAGTAAAAATGCCTGTCAAAGTTGATTTTGAGGGTTTCAAGGTCGATTTTTGAGTAAAAGCAGTTATCTGGTAAGATACTGAGAGAGTTCTTGGATCATAATTTTAAATTGACGCATATTCTATGGAGATCTAAATTCATGAATGTCCAAATGCAATTTATCCACCCACAGGTTCTGGTGTAAATGGAGTTGAACTCTTGGTCCAAAAATCTCATTGTCCTAAATGTCACAATGACCTGGAATCAATACTAGTTTCACTTAATTAAATTGCCCAAGAGATGTCCTTTGCCCTCGGCATCCAGCATAGACCTGCGCTTTCTGCATGATTGTTAGAGTAGATATACTAGTTTTTCTATTAGGGATATTCACACTCAGGATAATTAAAGAGTTCACTAAATTTCTTATAGCCATACCGTATAACATCTTACACCCATGCCTATTGACACAGTCAGACGTAAAATATACAAATAACTTTTGAGAAGCTTGTTTAAATCGCATAACAAAAATAGCCTTTTTATTATTCTTCAAAAAAACTAATTAATTCTAAAAGAATTAGAATATTTTCAACTAACACCAACTCAATTTACATTATGATTCAATGCCAAAACAGAAAATTTACTTTTCCTTCTACAATTACCATTCCACGCCATCAACTAAAAATAATTTTAAAATTTAAATTCATTTTTATTTCCTGGGAAGTCGAGCTTTTTAAAACAGCATACAAGTTGCTTATGAATAAATCATAAATCCTCTTGCAACCTTTACTCACCTCTAGATAAACATTTAAATTCATCGAAATATTTCACTCCAAAAATATTATTATTTTTGAGTACACAATAGAGGTATACAAATTATTATAATAATCAAAATGTACAGTAAATACAAAATGTATCCAAACTAAACCATTCTATAGAGTCTTCTTCACTAAAAATTTGTATATATATATATATATGTTCGGAAGCAAAATATTAAAACAGTAGGAATAACCGTTTGAGTTATCAAATGTAGAGATTATCTCCGATGATTATGGAAATACAATGGTTCATAATCTTAANTCTAGGCGGGGACTGTAACATATATGGCAGTTTATACGTATGCATGATTTGGTAATAAATGGATCTATCTATCGTATATAGAGTTGTTGAGTACCGTGTTGTAAAATCGAAGCAATAAAAATATGAACGAGCCTAGGACCATGTCCATGAGTAGAAACGAAACGTCTGAGTTGAAATGTCCAATGACAAGGGTATACAACCGGAAATGCAAAGACATTTATGATAAGACTAAGCAGAAAAAGAAATTTATGATAAGACTAAGCAGAAAGCAGCAAAAGTCTAAGCAGAAAAGTCTAAGACTATAACAACTACATTTTTAGTGTCTGAAGCTGGTTATTATGTTTCTTTGGCAGTTCTTAAGTCATTGGCAGTCTATTTAAATAGTTTCAGTGTACGTAGTAGTTCATGTCCATATATTAGGATTATTTATATTATAGTTCAAAACAAGAAAAAAAAAAGTTTGTTTTGCTAATAACAGTGAATAATTTATATACATTATGTTTGTAACTTGTACAGTCAAATCTTGTAAGGCTACTATTTCTTCAAGCCTGCTTATTTTCCTTCTTTCTTAACATAGGTCTGTAAGTTTTTAAGAATACTTAGAAGGCTGTAAGACGATTCAAACTTGTATCGGAGCAAAGTTTTCAGTAGAAGCCAAAGTAAAACGAGGGATAGCAGTAAAGAAAGCTCGTGCTAAACGTAGGTTTGGGTTTTTTTCCCCTTGAACCCAGGTTCATCCCCTCGAGGCTACAGCAAAACTTACAGCATCAACCCAACAACTATTTTCTTTATTTCTGGACCCTACAGCCTTTTTTGTTTGAACAAGTTTGTAGGGTATATACACGTGTGTTCTTTATTTACTTTTATTTTCTTCCTACTATGCAGCCCCTTTCTTTAATTTGTTTAACAAACACACATCGCAAAATAAATAATAATGCAAAAACGAATCAGATAGACATTTTATTAAGTGTGTGTAAACCTACAGTACATGTATATAAAAGTAGGTTTACACATATACATAAAAATAGTATATTATGTTACTAGGCTGTGAAGTGAGTTTTTTCTTGTGAAGTGAGTCTCGCTTCGCTCGACAGTAAATGTAATTGCCGCGGTAAAGAAAAAACACTTCACAGTCGTGTAGCATATGCTATTTTTTCCGAGGTAGCAGACAATAAAAAAACATTAAATATTAATCAATAATCAATACAACAATAACAAATATTAGTTTAAACTTAAGATTAAAAAAAAGAAACCTTAAAAAGAGGTTACACTATAAGAAAAGATATATAAAACGCATTGACATCTAGCGGAATTCAATCGTACTAAGAGCCACATTAGTAAGAAATCAGCGCTCCTACGGAAGTTTTGGTAAGTTCTTGCAGTACAATAAATTTTTTTTTCTTTACTGCCAGGAGTAATGAAAAGATTTTTTAAGTCCACGTAACGAAAAAATTGATTTTAGCTTTGTTTTCTAGGCTCTAAAGTTACTATTTCACAGCCTACCACGGAAAAACGAAATTTTTGAGATTCCATTAGATCTCTCTTAACTTAGGATGCAGAAACTAGACACACTTACAGTCTACAGGGCCTGGTTCCAGCCATTTTAGTTCAAGGTCCGGATAGTCTAAGGCCGTGCTGGAATTAAAAATATCTGCAGATTTAAGCAAAACTATAGAAACATAACATAAAACATAAAAGTTTCAAAATTATATGCTTTTGGATCCGGCTCAGTAGTTTGGAGAAATCTGGTGTATGGTATCCTGGAAAATCCTAAAATGGCTTAAAAGGGCTGGATATTCGATTATTGTTTGGCCATGTTGATAAATTTATCCAAGAAGACTTACTGCAAAGGTAAGATATAACTTAAAGATGGAAACTGATTTAAGTTTTGAGAAAAAACAACATGGTTATTTAAAATGGCGGTGATTTTGTCTGGCATTCAAATTTTTTTTTTAGTAAACATTGTTTTTCCAGTTCTCCAAATTTTATTTTGAATTATTTACGGGCGTTACCGACCAAACAGCTCTATCAGAAAAATGGATGTAATAGAGTATTATTCGAAACTGCTTTTTGCCTTTAAAAATACCATCAATAGTAAACAATAGATAATATGAAACAATAAAATAATTTAAGAATAACAAGAGTGTGTGTAAACGTAGCCCCTGAATGGACAGGGATAAAAGGAAGCGTTGTCAGTAGTTTCTAAACTAGTGATGCGGTGCTTAATGAACTCGCGTAGAATTGAGTTCTTATATGGCTCATACTTTTCTTTCAATATGGATACCATAATACGTTTTCAGTGAAAACCTGATATACTCTTAGTCTGGAAAGAGCTTTGAATTACTTTATGTTACTCTTCATATAAGTATGAACTTAATTTTTAACACCCTCGAGGCGATATAATACGTTGCAAAACTTTTTAATGGTATAGTTACATATTAATTTCCTACTCTTCAAATCTTTTAAAAATGCATGTAATATTGACTAAAATCTTTTTCTTTAGTCGTCTACAATATTGGCCGCAATCTTAAATTTAAAGTTGTCAAAAAACCGGAGATGATGTGAGCCGAATTTCGTGCTAAGTCGCAAATTCTTTGTAGAAATAACTATTTTCCCTATTAAATTAAGTTTGTGCATAATCTATATTTAATATAATGATTCCAGGCTCGCTACGCTCGCCTGGACAGTAATTGTAGTTAATATATTTATAAATTAAGTTATTGCAAACTCGCCTGTTGAAACATTTGTACGTAATCTTTATTTAATATAATCTAGACTACCGGGCCTTAAAGTTTTGTAAGCTCGCTGCGCTAGCCTGTCTATACCAACATATTTATTTAATAATGATTATTCCATTCAATACTAATTATCTCCAAGTTCTATCTAGACAGGTAAGTGCAGCGAGCCTGCAATAACTTTGAATTTCAGGGGAGATCTTTAGATTGCCCCTGTCCCAACTGGCATTTAAAACACCATTAAACGATGCATAACACCATCGTGAAAATATAGTAATGCATATTACGTTTCTTATCTTATTCTTTAAGACTTTTTAAGCAATTACATGATTAAAACCTTTCCGCCATCTTGATAATATGAAGTGTAGAATTTTCAACACAAAACTGTATAGTTGTCATAAATTATACGATGCGCCAGAGTGCTAAATTTCGTTCAAATCGATTCATTTGTACGCCAGTTATCGTTAGAAAAACAAACACACAAACTTTTCAAAGCCTGAGTCTCTGAAAGAAGAACTTACTCGCTTGATCAATTACGTTGGAAATCAATAAATCAAATGGTTGTCATATATTTTAAAACTATTTCACCCCATTGGCTCTGTGTAGCCAAGTGGTTAGCAACTCTAATCTTTGAAGTCAAATTTTATCATTTAAATTTGAAGCCAAATTTTATTATTTAGCTTTGAAGTCAAATTTTATCATTTAAATTTGAAGTCAAATTTTATTATTTAGCTTTGAAGTCAAATTCTATCTTTTAATTTTGAAGTCAAATTTTATCACTAATCTTTGGTAAACATATAAAAACATTTTTGACAAAAGATTCAAAGATTAGTGATAACATTTCCAATTATCAAGTCAATTAAACTGTAATTCTTAGAAAAGTCATAAAGATTAAATCAAGTTAAAAAGATAGTCATAAAGATTAAATCAAGTTAAAAAGATAGTCATAAAGATTAAATCAAGTTAAAAAGATAGTCATAAAGATTAAATCAAGTTATAAAGATAGTCACAAAGATTAAATCAAGTTATAAAGATAGTCATAAAAATTAAATCAAGTTTTAAAGATAGTCATAAAGATTAAATCAAGTTATAAAATTAAATTGTCAATTGAAGTAGGATGAATTAATAGAATTTTTAGAGAACTTTAATAAGATTAAGAAACGAAATAATATATCCAATTGTAAAGAGAGAAGAACGTCAGTTACATTTTGATGTCTATAAAAAGTATTCCTATGTAAGTTATTTTCTCCCCGCGGTGAAAAGACAACCGTGTATAAAAAACCACGGTGAAAAAGAAAGTGGTAAATTTAAGAAGTAAAGTGGTTTCTTAAACTTAAATCAAGAAGGTTAAGTGTGTAATGTAAGTTTTGCAGAGTTCGCACGGTTGATAAAACTCCATTTTAGTAAACCTACTTTATACTTTGAGAGTTACTATAAGAAACTTGAGGTTTATATGTTTAACTAGGGTTTCCGAGAACTTACTTTAAATAAAAAATAAACTTAGCTCAAAAAAATATAAAGAAGCAAAGAATTATAGTGTAACATTTGGCACTGAAAAAAAGAAACTGCGAAAAAAAAGTAATTGTTATAACGTGTCTTTTTGTTCGGTGAAAGTAACAATCTTTAAGAAAACTTTTTTTTTTAAAGATTTTTTGTTTGGGGTGGTTAGCTTAGAGCTGTATTTTTTCCTAGTGCTGTATATTTCCTCGATAAGGACTGCTTTCTTTTCTTTTTTATTCTTCTAGCTATAAATCCTTATTGTGGGAAATACGTTTGGGATATTTAAAGGGCAATCTTGTGTAAATCTAAAGATTCGAGTTTACTTTAGGTGAGATTCCTTTTATACTGTTTATTTGATAAGCTTTTAACAGCCACGGCTACGTGTCAAGAGAAATAAATAAAGAGGAGGGGAAAAAACCTTTTTATTTTATTCTCAACAAAACAAAGAGTTTATAAAAAAACCGTTGATTGTTGTTAATAATTAGTAACAAAACATTTATTGTTGTTAATAATTACACAACAAAACTTAGTGTTGATAATAATTGATAAAGCATGTTGATAATAAGCAAGAAAACCTAGATTTTTGTTAATAATTAGCAACAAAACATTGATTGTTGTTAATAATTAGCAACAAAACATTGATTGTTGTTCATAATTAGCAACAAAACATTGATTGTTGTTAATAATTAGCAACAAAACATTGATTGTTGTTACTAATTAGCAACAAAACATTGACTGTTGATAATAATTAAAAAAACCATGATTGTTGTTAATAATTAGCAACAAAACCTCCATTTTTTTAAATAATTAGCAACAAAACACTGATTGTTGTTAATAATAAGCAACAAAATCTTAAATGTTGTTAATATTTAGCCACATAACATCGACTGTTGATAATAATTAGCATCAAAACATTGATTGTTGTTAATAATTAGGAACAAAACCTCGATTGTTGTTAATAATTAGCAAAAAAAACGCATTGAGTGTAATAATAATTACAAAACCTAGTGTTAATAATAATTAAAAAACTAATTTAGCAAAACTAAATTTTAATTCTAAATATTGCTTACGCTTAATAATTAGCAGAACTAATTTTGTAGACTAAATATTGAGTGTTGATAATAATAAATAGCAAAAATAATTTTTTATACTAGATATTGAAAGTGCTTAATAATTAGTAGCATAACTACGTTTTTTTACAATAAACATTAAGTGTTGATAATTAATAGAATTTGTGGATACTTTATAATTTTTATTTTCTTAGTTAGTTTAACAGTAGTAGTAGGGACATTATTGGGCACTCTTTTACTTTGTTACCCATCCAAATGTATTAATTTATTTTTTTATGTATTATTAAATCGAAGTAAACTATTCTTATGTTTCAAATTTATTGGATTTTGCCTTACTAGATCGTCAGACTAACTGATATTGTCATTTTTATTAACAGAAGTGTTGTATTCCTTTGTCCTAAAGGAGTATTTGAATATTCCCCAGTAATTATTGTCGGTTAATTTGAAAAAATGTCAAACACAATAATATAACCAAGTAAAATTTTGTCTCATCCGACCTAATTTACTTTGTGGGTACTTTACTTGCCGTTAAGGTGGGTACTTAGGATGGATAAAAAAGTAAAATAGAACCCATTATTGTTCATAGGCTGTTGGAGAGAAGCTTTGATCTATCCATTTTGGGATAACATGATTTTATTTTCATGATTCTGTCTGAGTAAAAATTAGTTAGTAAACCAGGTTGATTTTAGTTTGTCACTTGATAGGTTAGTTATTCAAATCAAAGATGTCAAATAGTATTTGACAAACTAACATCAACTTAATTTTTGGTTTACTAACTAACTAGTTACTTAGGATCATGAAAATCAGATAATTCGCCAACATGGATGGAAAGTGACCGCCTCCTCTAGACTGTTTTAAACAATCTCTGGCCAAGCTATGTCCCGCAGACGAACTTAGCCGATCACATATTCTCAAAGGGCATCAGAGGATTGACTTTTACGCAAAAATTTTATCTTGATTTTAGGCTGTAATCGAATGATAAAAATTAAAAAGCCTCACCATAAAATTATTTTGTTGAGAGGCTTTCCATTTTTTATAATGATTCTATTGATATCAAACATGAACTCCACTTGCGCTCTCGATCTTTAGTTAGAAATATTTTTACACGCTACTATCTGGATTAACAGGATCGTCCCTCAGCTTGGTATAAACTCAAACTGTGTTTTATATAATATTTTTGTTATTTTAGCGTCAATTAATCTACTTTTCAAATAGTTCAACAACTCTCATATAGTCTTTTCAAAAACATATCAATTTATAATTAATTTCATTTCTTTTTTTGTTTTCTTTATTTATACATAATATCATCTAATGTAATTATATAATATATATATTTTTGTACTTCTATACAATTTAACTTAAATAATAATTTTTAACCATCTGTTATTTTGGAAACAGGTAAAGATACTAACAGACCAACTCATATTGATTTGTATAACTACTTCAGCTTCCACCTACCCAAAAGAAAACAAACAAGCAAGGTCCTTGTTTCCATCCTCCAAGGCTCCCGCAGAATCATCACCAAGTTATTAAACTTATTTCCCACTGGATGTTTTTAGTTGGAACCCGGAGAAATATGAGATTTCGTTTTGCTGAATAACAAAAAAATAAAAATATATAACGAAGTCAATCTCAGATTGATAAAAGGTAGCAGACTGAATGCATGAATAAAATGTCAAATAAATATTTTCTTTTTATAAAAGGGAGACTAAGAAAAACCTCAATTTTGTTTACGCGTGTAAATCACAATTCGTGGGAATTCTTCAACACTGATTTCAATTCGTATTTGTTGTATGATAAAAAAAAAAAATATTTAAAAAAAAAAATCGTGACTATATCTCACTGTACCTGTGCTAAAATTTCAGTTATAGCGGGAAAGGGAGTCACAGTTCTTTGTTTAATCTGTCCGTGACACAAGAGAGAGGGAAAAAGGGTGGAGTCCGGGGGAAAAAAATCAGACTGTAGCAAAAAAAATTGGAAGCCTGTAAGAGAGGCCCCCGGGGAATAATTCAACTGGCAACACTGAGATATTATTTCACTCCAGACTCAGCCTCGACTCAGTTTTAACCAAGAGAAAAAAAAAAAAACCTAAGGGTAAAAAAACTAGGGTATAAAAACATCCAGAATACAGGGGTTGGTCAGACTGGATATGCTTCAATAAAAACAACGCGACAGTCTTTCGAACGACAAAAAAAGTTCCTCGTTTAGTTCGCTCACGGATTATTCTGCAAACGATGCTCAAAGCAATATTTTTGAGGAAGAAGATTATGTTTTTCCGCGACTCCTATGTCGTTTAGGCGATAATTCCAGTCCTTGGTTCTGTCATATTTAGGTCAGGGGTTAAAAAATTCTCTATGATCAAGGATAAAGCAATGGATACATTTTTAAAATATAGTGACACAATTTACAACCTACCTCTAAATATGTTAATATAAGAAATATCTATACCTAAAAATATAAATACATAAAGAAACCAAAGGATAAGAGAAATATGTCTACAACATCCCGTTCCATTTGCAATTTGTTACTAAAACTAAGTAGGTGCAGTGATTAATAATGTAAAATTGCATAATACTAAATTGTTTTAAATTATTCTGCACTATGTTGAAGCATTTACTTTACGCAGATATAATCTGTATGCATTATAAGATTTAATGATGGAATATAAGGTAAAAAAAAATGTAAGAAGGTAAAATATAAAATTTTAGAGAAGAGCTACTTTTTATGTTCTTGCAAAAATAAAATAACCATGGAAATTACAGCGATTTTGTTAAGGACTCTCTTGAAAAATGAGCTTTACTCTAAATGGTGAAGCCACTTGACAAAATAACTTGACAAGTGTTAAAACTCTCTCGCAAGAGATTTTTTTTTTCTCCCCTTTCTCCAATAATTGTAATTGCTTCCATTTGCACACCGTTACACCCTCACTTTGAAAAAAAAGGAGAAAAATCAACACCATTTTTGTTCTTTCGTTTTCTCTTTATATTAACTGATTTTTTCTTTCTTCTCAAAAACCTAACTCACTGCCCGTATCCGAGGCAGAAAAAAAGGTCCTTTTAATGTCCTTGAATTAAGACTGTTTAAGATTGAAGAAGATCCTGTAAGTTTGCCAGATTATCTCCCTCACTAGTGTACAAGAATAAAATAAAAAAAAAAACTCTGCTTACTTGGCTTTAATCCAGATGACCTTAATTTTCGTTAATTCTGTTAAAGGCTTCGGTGTTTTTTAGGTGTATATGTTTAAAAAGAGAATTCAACCTGACGTCTGTCATTTTAAATTAACGGATACTTTAGCGTTAAGAGAGCAAAATCGAGTAATGCACTGTAAGAACAATTAGTAAATAATCAACGGTTTTATAAAGAAAAATCTTGTTTTTATCATGATAATGGGTTTCACCTTGTAAGTTATGGTTTTAGAACTAAAACCATAATTTATGATAGCCAAGTAAGTGGAAATAACGCCTTTAGCAAAGGAAAAACAAGGGTTAAGATTAATGAGCATCACTAGTATATTTTGAACCAATATATAAGCTTATGTCAACCTTGGTTTGAACAACATATTAAGTCTAGAATCTTATGTTGGAAAAAGCTAAAGACCAAAATTGATTAGTTAACCAAAAAAAGTCTAATGATTAATGCACACTAGTTGTCACCACTGTAGTTGGTCATCATCAGCAAACTAATCATTTAAAGGCGGTGACACACTTGAGCATTCACCCCGAATGAGCATACGTTTCTGTTCGGGGCGAACGCTTGCTCATTCGGGGGCGAACGCTTGCTCATTCGGGGGCGAACGCTTGCTCATTCGGGGGCGAACGCTTGCTCATTCGGGGGCGAACGCTTGCTCATTCGGGGGCGAACGCTTGCTCATTCGGGGGCGAACGCTTGCTCATTCGGGGGCGAACGCTTGCTCATTCGGGGGCGAACGCTTGCTCATTCGGGGGCGAACGCTTGCTCATTCGGGGGCGAACGCTTGCTCATTCGGGGGCGAACGCTTGCTCATTCGGGGGCGAACGCTTGCTCATTCGGGGGCGAACGCTTGCTCATTCGGGGGCGAACGCTTGCTCATTCGGGGGCGAACGCTTGCTCATTCGGGGGCGAATGCTCAGGTGTGTCACCACCCTAAATGATCCATTATACATAAATAACAAATTATGAGGAGTGATAAAGGATACGTCAACTGATAGATAAGACAAAAAGGAAATACCACCAAAAGCCACATGGAAGCAAGGAGAAATCAAGTTGTGCAGAAAATACTCCAGAAAACAAGGATATCAGAAGCTGATAAGAGAGTTATGAAACTACTGAGGTGGAAAGATAGCATAATGAGATGCCAAGAGCAATAGCGATCTGCTTGGATGCCCAGGATTTCAAGTCACAATTTTATCTCCGTGGAGATAGCCCTGTGCCAGAGCTTCACTCTAGTACAAGAGTACATGCGAAAAGCTTGCGGAGAATTGAGGAAGTTAAACTTCTCTTTCCCCTAACTTAGGTTAATCCATAAAAAAGGTAAAAAGAGGTAGAAATATTTGTAGGAGCATCCACACTATTCTGTAAACTAAAACCTTCAATAGATTCTGACCTTCAATAGAAGGCAGGCCCAATCAGCAGTCAGGAAATAAACTTGGAATAAGGCAGATATGATATGGAAAAATACAAGAGGATTTAAGCCCTTTATTTAGGTGCTACTACCGAAGTTAAATAAGAGCAAATCGATATTGCTTCTAGGACAATCTAGATGGCTTAGGTCGGGCAAATTTAAGAGTCTTGCTTGAACAATTCCAGCTTAAAAAGACATCTAACACTGATGAAAATTAAAGATGATTCCATTTATCCAGTATGTGGTGATGACAGATTACCACAATCTTTGAAGGAAACGACGGGATCTTGGAGGGACTCTGTCTCCAGATTTAAGTAGCTGGAGAACGCAGGGAAGAGGAGTTTGAACAGTTAAGATCGCAAGATCGGCCTCTCGTTTTTAATCCGTGAAAAAAGGTTTGAAGGTGTAGCCTATTTGCTGGACCAAAAAATTGATATAATTTAAAGGATACCTTGGTCTTGGTGCAACGCATTAATAGATAAATTACTTTAGTCTAATAAAGCCCACATTAATAATATAATTGATTTCTTTTCAAGATATTGAACACATTCATATATTCGCATGATTTTTTAATCGACTATACCACAAACATATTTCTTTAGACAATAATAACATTTTAAGAAGAAATGTAATAGAGTTGTTTCCCAGGTAGATAATATTAAAAAAAATTCTCATGCATAATTCTAAAAGATAAGTTACAAATTCGAAAACAAAAACTTTCAGACAGAGAACTCACTGTTACATTCTTATACTCAACTCGGAACTTTTCAAACCATTTTGCATTTAGAGATGTAGTTCAACAAAATTAAAATATTCAAACTTGTGGAACTAAATCACAAATCACATTGAAATATATTCTTTGAATTTGTTTTTTAAAAATGTATAGACGATTGAACCATCATTCACTCCATTTGTCTTGTAAGTTTTTATCTTATTATTCTTGAATTGAAATTAGAAAAGAACAAAAGAGATTTTTATTTTATTTTATTTTTATTTTATTTTATTTTTTTGGACAACAAGAGATCTATACATGCATAATATTATGTAAGATTTGCTTTAAGTACAAATAAATATGTACGCAGGTAATTTAATACAGGTCTTTGAATCTAAAGCTAGTCCACACAAGAAGACACGTTGCGCTACATAGACAGTCTATAGACACGTTGCGCAACATGTCTATAGACGTCTACTAAAACCGTCTATTAGCTGGCCATACACGGACGCTCTTTCATTCCAAATATTTTTTGACTTAGGGATTTCTCAAGTGATTGCGTGGCGCGTTATCATTTGAAAGGAAAAAACGTTAGTGTATGGGAGAAATTCAACTGAAAAGAAGAAAGAAAAAGGAAAGAAGTCAACTACACTCTCTCANTTTCATTCCAAATATTTTTTGACTTAGGGATTTCTCAAGTGATTGCGTGGCGCGTTATCATTTGAAAGGAAAAAACGTTAGTGTATGGGAGAAATTCAACTGAAAAGAAGAAAGAAAAAGGAAAGAAGTCAACTACACTCTCTCATGTAGACTCGATGAGTGTGTTGAGTGCTGCGAGAGACTTCGACTCTGCTGAAGATGGCGTTTAGCCGAAACCCGGTCCAGTGATCTCCAGATCAAGCAAGTATCGACGGTAGGGATATCCTCATTCGATAACTTACGAACTTGCGGTAGCAACTTGCAATTTGACTTTTATATATAATGTATACATATATTTATATACGTATATATTTAGTAGTATACATTTTATATATGTAATGAATATAACATTTTAACGGAATGAATGTAAGGAGCTTTGAGATGTAAAAAGATTTAAATTACAGAAGCTGACGAGAAGGAATTAGCTAAGGACACAGAACGAGAAGCTTAGTCGTGATAATTCCCTGACATAAAGATGGCGAACGCCACGGTAAATTGATTGTATAAAAACTTGCTCCTGAGACTCTTGTGTAATTATACCATTTAAAACTTTATTAAAAATCAAGGCTGTCATACCATCACTTCTCAAACGAAGAGGTTCCAAATTTAAGCGTTCAAACAATGATTTATACTTACAGAAGACGTATGCATGAAGCAAAATTACAATTTTTAACACACAAATTTTCTATAACCTGAAATTTCTGTTGGGTATCATGTCATTCAAAGTAATACCTAAGTCATCCCAGACCACAGCTTACAAAAGAGATCGTACAATGTACAATCGC